>VOQJ01020038.1:15437-32458 GCA_015052665.1 Apistogramma diplotaenia
CCCAGCGTCCCCCCCCCCCCCCCTTTCCCCCTTTTTTTTTTCTTCCCCCCCTTTCCCCCCCCCCCCCCCCCCCGTTATTCAGTATGCAAAAAAGACTGAAGAGCCTAATTGTCACACTTGTATGTTTCAAAAAAAAAAATTCATGTGAAACAAGTGAATACGACATATTTCAGAGCGCTCCAGTTCCCTCATTATGTTTACGAGTGCCCATCTAAAATGATGTGTGTTTTTCCATGTGAGCAATAGCTTGGCAGTGATTTAGAGGTATATACAGTAAACAAAGCAACCGCTTATGGGTTTACATAATGAGATGGACAAGGGATTTTGAAACATTGATTGTGCTCTCCTTCATCAGAGAGATTGTGGCAGGCTGCCGGAGACAAACGCTGATTTTGTGGAAAGTAGGGTGAGAAAACGCCAAGATATGATGTCAGCCTTCAGACTCTCTCCTCTCCCGACGTGCTGCATGTTTCCTATTCTTAATGTGCTCGCGTCTCCACGAGACTGCAGCTATGATCTTAATCACCCATTAAAAGGTACTAATCGTTTTAATTAGTCAATAAGTCATCCAAGAAATAAGTCACTGAACTGGAACTCTCAGCCATGTTTGTGGTTTGGGTGCTGTCTGGAACGGTTCGAGTGGAATTATTTGATAATAGTCTGCTGTGTGTCTGCCCATCCAATAAGACTCGGCTTTGGTAAGTGTTTTATAAGTCTATTACACAGCAGTAATTAGTGTGTGCAACAGTTTATGGATACAACTTGCTAACTAAGACTGCTAACATTATCTGACAACAACTGGCAACTTCTGGCTCCAAAAACCCCCCAATATGATGACATCAGACACACTGGCGTGAAAGCTAGAGGAAATGTGTAATATAACTATGGCTACATGCATCTTTTTCATACAGTCTGTAACTAAACATGTAGCAAGCCGTAACCAGAAGAAAAGAGAAAAAAAAAAGATTAAACTTGATTTGCTTCAATCAGTTTTCCGCTCAAGTCCTTGAAGCATTTTCAAATACATGCACAGCAAAAACACACGCACAGAGCAACAGGTGTCTCCTACCACGAGAGGTGCTATAACAATGTGCTCTGTAACATGAGAACACAAAATTCACACCTCGTAAAAAACACACTTGCTTGTGTGGGTTTGTGTGTCTGTGTTGGCTCTGCATACATGTAAGGAGGAAAAAGATTAAAGCAGATATTGTCTTGCTGCTTGCTACATTGTCCAGAGCAACAGGAGAATTTATTAAAACAAATGTGAATCACTGCACAGCCCAGTACGAGCCACCATAACAACACCCACACACAGTCACCAGTCACTGACCTGCAGCCTCAGGTGAAGCCAATAGCTGCTGGTCAGATTTTCAGGAAGATGCATTGTTGTTTTGTTTCCCTGGGAGAGACGTCAGTCCTGCAGTGTGATCCGGTGGAACTCACCCTGCAGCCTTACAGAGATTCTTTTGGACTGTTTTTAGCCTAAGGTGGACAGGTGGGGACGCTGATCACAGAATGTGAAGGAAGCTTTATTTACTTTGATATTGTGCGAGTTTTCTTCTAAAAACAGAACAAGGCTAAGCTTCATTATTCAATATGAGACTGAAAATGCATACAGAGGTTTCTTCCTGTTAAAAGGGAGTTTTTCCTCCCTACTGTTGCCAAGTGCTTGATCATAGGGGGTGCTTTTCATTGTTGGGTTTTCGCTGTGAACACAATCACATAGAACCTTCAGGGGCCTAAGACGTGTGAGTGCAAAGTTTGGTTGCTCAACTCCTGCTGGTCGAGGAGGAGTTTGTGCTCTAACACAGGAAAAGTGGCACTGCACAAGGTTTTTCTTAATCTGCAAAATAATAAGCTACTACAGCTTTAAAATAGTTTGTATGGCGTACAAATGAGAATATTTGCATCCTAGGCGTAGAAGAAGAAAGCAGCTTAAATTGCAAAACTGGACCTTTTGTAAGACCACCAGTTACTCTGCAGCCAAATGGCACTGGTGGTCATCCCCGTGGACACGCCCCTGCTGGTATAAGCAGGTGTCTGTGGGGGGCATTGTTACTAAAGCTCAACACATTTGTCCTGCCAAAGACTCCCCACCACCACCGGAGCATCACTGCTGAATTCCAGCCCAAATTAAATGTGGTTAATTTGGCTCCCTGTTTGGCAGTTTGCAGCACTCGTTTCAATCTTCCTTTTTTAATTATATTTATTCAGTTTGGATTTTACCAGCCAGTGAGGCCCACACACAAACGCTTTCCCACAGCGCTTGTGCAGTAAATCAGACGTCCCGGTCTGGGGTCACTGTGAGAGAAGCCAGCCCCTTTTATGGGCGACACGCTCAATATGGTGGCTGCTGCTATTTATAAACCCAGAATCTGTCACAGTGGCACAGAAACCTGAGACGGCCGCGGAGGGGCGAGGGGGAAGCAGCGGGTGAACATCATGCTGAATTTGTGTTTCTGTGTTAAACGGAGCCGGTCACGTGCTCGGATGATCATGTGCAGTGAGACGGCCTTGTTTACTGTAGAGTGATCACTGAGTGCACAGCTGATATCTGATATATGAAATATGTGGTTGAAGGCAAAGCAAGAAGTTTTGTCTGTGAGTTTCACCTGTAATCAGTGCTGAAAGTAACACAGTTATTCTCATACAAACAGAGATTTCAGAGGAAACAATGATTTTAATGAGAACTCCTAACATCCATGCATCCATCCAATTAAAGGTCATGTAGGGGGGAGCCGGAGCCTATCCAGGTGGTGGTGGTGGTGGGGGGGTGCACCCTGGACACATCAGCTTGTAATTGATAACTGTGATCTTAATTTTGCAGAGCACAAAGCCTTTTCAGCAGCTTCATTAATAATAAGTGGGTCATTTCTGTTCTCCTTTGTCTGCTGCTTTAAGTCTCTGTGCAGATTTCGATGGCTGCAAGAGGCAGTTATGAAAAGCTCAACACTAATAAACATTGTGTAGTTTGCAGGAACCCAAATTAAGAAGGGACTTGTTAAAAAAGAAGAAGCATAAAACAGTTATAAATGTAATATCTTCCCTCAGGATTTAGGCTGTAGTCTCATCAGAAAGCATAACCACCTCCTCTCCTTTCAGTGCTGTCAGAGATGAATGGAAGCAGCCACACCCGTGCTGCACTTACAGTAATGACTGCTCTCAGTCGGATCAGAAACCAGAGCCCTCTGTCATGGCTGCGCTTGTTTCTACTGTGCAGCTCCTCGCAGTGGTGCTTCGTGATAAGTTGGCCATTAGAAAGACTGCAGGTTTAAGGCACTTGACACATATTCATTTGTATTTGCAGAAACTCCTGCAGAAATTAGTCTACAGCTGACAGCACAGTTAATATGTACAGTTACTCCATGTTCTTCTGGCAACATCATGGTCACCATCTGTTGAAGCTTCTATCACCTGCAGCACGTTTTTTTTCCCCATCAATATTTTAAATTCCAGGAATTCAGGCATCTTTTCCAGCCGTATAAGGCTGTTAAAGTCTTTCAGTTCAAGAAAGTCAGCCACACTAATAATCTCCTCGTGGAAGGAGGAGCACTGCAATCCTCTTTTTGCCAAATCCTAATCCTTTTTTCCCAACATCGAGTAGCAGCGTTGCCGTCCTGTTTAAACATGATCACGCATCCTTTTTCTTTAGTTGCTTCCTTATCTAAACACACAGGGGCTTAATTCATATCCCATTACTCTCCCATCAGTATTCTGTGCTGTACTCTGCATTAAGGTCTTTGTTGAAGCACTGTGGGGACAGTTGGAGAGGAGCCCAGTGTTAATCTGTGATTTATGTGGTTCGGTGAGCGTTTGGACCGGCCTGATGAGAGCGTCACGCTCCATCTGCCCGTTGTTGGCTGACTCTAGTGGAGAGCTGGCTCCACGCCTCCAGCCTCTCACCTTCCTGCCTCACTATCGCTGAGCTCCTGTCTCGTTGTTCCTCCAGCTCTCGCTCTTCTCAAGGCCTCCTCTGTCGTGAGGACTGTTTCCACTGCACTGTTTCACTCTTTCACTATAAATCTTTCCTCTCACCTTCCTCGTGTCCTCGTGGAAGAGCACAAAGTGTACCTTCGTCCTGCTCCACCATGCGTCATTGCACCCCTGTGCACTGTGTCACAGAGTCCCCCAGTGTGACAGCCGAACAGGGCGGGAGGGACGAGCAGCTGCTGAGCAGATCCCAGCGACGGCATCGGCAGGGCGGCCCAGTGAGGAACGTCAGGGCAGGGACTGAAGCAGCATGTGTTTCACCTATCACAGGGGTCAGAGGTCAGGAAGATCATGATCTTCACGATCTGATTGTGGATATTTCATTTTATTTTGCTTAAATTTTGGATTTTACAGAGGTGTTTAGGCAGAAAGGGGGGAACAGGGAGCACTGCAGAGCCTGTGAACTGTTGTGTAATCAGTGAGGTGCAGACATTTCACAGAAGGTGTGATGTGCAGTCTGACAGATGTTGGTTTAACCGTGTGTGAGGCTCTTATGCTGCTTCCACGTCAGACACACACGGCGCTTCCTGTTAGAGCTGTTTCATGTCGTGCATTCTGCCAACAGTTACAGCTGGGATTCAGTCACTAATTTCTCATCAGTCAGTTATCATATTTACTGTTTCCATGTTTATCAGAAACTCGGATCAAAAGCCAACATAATGATTTTATTCATTTTCTTTTATTTTGACTTGAGATTTGCTGCTTTTCAAACATGTATTTAATTGTAATTTTATAAAATAAATACACTGAACATTATGACCACCCGCCTGTTGTGGTGGTCCACCTTTTGCTGCCAGCGATGCCCCAACAGGGCCTCCACTCCACCCCCGAAGCTGTGCTGTGGAATCTGCATGTTAGCAGCAGACCCTTTGAGCCCTGTAAGTTGTGAGGTGGAGCCTCCGTGGATCAGACTTGTTTGTTCAGCGCGTCACACAGAGGCTCGAGTGGATTGAGATCTGAGGAATTTAAAAAGATAAATTTTGCAAAATGTCTTTTATTCATGGAGCCGAGGTTTGTTGATTTTGACCAAACAAAAACAAACTGATTTGTGTTAGGTTTTAAAAAGTGTTCTGACTACATCAGTGAGTACCATTTGTGTAAGAGCAAGAAGCCGGGCACATCCCGGACAGGACCCCAGTTTGTCCCACAGACGATTCTCCCTCACAGCGATAACTCTTTTAAATGTTTACGTCTATATGAAACAGAACGACTGTGTGCACACGGTCCAAATTTAAGATGTTTCGTTTGAGTGACATAAAGCTCTGTGGTTCAGGAGGCAACGCAGGTCATTACTCACCTGAAGGCCGGCGGTCTGCAGCAGATTTAGTGGTTACTGTTTTGAAAAGTTTTTATCAAAATTATTATTGCACTAATTCTTTGAACAGTGATAACCCGTTTCTGTATAAGCGCCTGAAAGCGAACAGAAGTATTTTGTTTCCAGAGTCCCAGATGAACTTCAGAAACTCGCTGAGCCCCAAAGTGGAGTGAGATCATCATTTCACGAGGCTCTGTGGGGAGATTCAACCCAATTTAGCATTAATTATCCCCATGATTATAACTAAGCAAACATTTTCTTTGTTTTTCTCAGCTTCCCCGCCTCGTCATTAATGTGTGTGCTGGTGTCTTTGAAAGGTTTAATCCCCCCTCTGCATCTCACCTGCTGCTCCTGTGTTGACTGTAGCACCAAAGTCACTGGGGACTGAATGCAGGATCGACTGCGTGAAAGAGATTGTTTTCTAATGAAGCTGAAGTGTTGTGTTAATGAAGCCGCCGAGGGCTTCACAGGTTCACGGGAAGGTGTGGTTCCAGTGGAGGTAGATGGAAAGCTTTTAGTGGAAGTCTCACCTCGTAGACTGTACAAAAATGCTGACTGACAGGACAGCGAAGAGCAGCTCAGGTTAATTTCATGTTAATAAACATCAGAAATGTACATTTATCAAACTTTCTTTCCACGTTGCAGCTCTGCCCCTGCAGACAGACTCTCAGACCATCCAGAATGGGGACAAATCTTTGGGGAAAGACCTCCTGACTCCAGAGGACTCGGCCGTCTCAGACCTTTCTCCTAAAACAGACTCCAGCTCCAAGACAGAGATCAGGACAGACGCCTCCTCCAAGACAGAAGCTCGGCCATCCACGCCCGGCTCGAGCAGCAGCCCCCAGCCCAAGAAAGGTAGACTGAGCTGCCTGGAGCTTTGTGTTTGCCTGGATTTCTATGTCTAAAGATGTAACAGGACTTTTTGATTTTTGCATATAGATTTGAAAGCCTGCTTTGATGGTTTATGGCTCTGTGTTGAGTTCCCAGAGCGTACAGGGTGAACACAGCGGCAACTAGAGCTGATAGCAACCGATGAGCCTGATGTGAGTGGGTCCGATGGTTTCCAGTGACACCAGCTGAGCCCAAGTGCCTTTAAGCTAGTCCTGCCTGCTTAGAGCACTCGCACATTTCTGACACAGCACATGGATAACAGTGAGCATCATCTGCACACGTGGAGCTGCAGTCCACACACTTCCCCAAAGCAGCCAACTGAGGGGGAAACACTTAAAACACCAAAACTGCAGAAACAACAGTTCTAGGTTACTGAAAATGAGAAGACTTCAGTCCTCCTTCAGCTTCCTTAAAGACTAATTCTTCTGAGTTTCTGCCTCTGTCGAAGCGCCTTTGCTTGTTTGTTTGGTGCACAGAGGGGAATTCCAGCGATTCCACACATCAAAGCCGGTTCGCGGGTCTTCCGAGAGCACTGCTGCTCATGCGAAAGAAAAAAAAGTTGTGTAAAGCGATTTGTGTCTCCAGAGGGAGCTGCATAAAGTCTGATGAGTTGCCTCTGAAGCCGATGGTGTGAAGTCAGAGAGAAGCGAGATCTCTGTAGCCTCCCGTCACCTTTAGCAGCTGCTGCCACGAATCAAAGATGCCAGGTCTGTTTTTTCACGTGCACTTCAACCCTGTTCAGAACTCACCTGAGAAACCTGCAGAGCTACTTTATCTGTACCTGCATCAGAGCCCATTATGACCACTTAGTGCAGATTATACACAGTATGAAGCCTCTGTGGATTCACCTTTATCCCCCACAGCACACTTGCACATGCTCCTTCACTGCAGTGAGTACGACTTTAAGGTGGCGTGTTTATGTCCTCCATTTTTCCAAGGCGAGGACATTCTTCTAATGCAAGTTGCACTCTATTATTGAGCCATTCCCATGGGACAGGTGGTCATGGATGAAAGCCAAGTTGTCATTTGCTGTGTGGATGTACAGTACGGTGGTGATGGAGCAGTGGGGGTGGTGGCGCCTTCGGTGACGTCTCAGTGGTCCTGCAGGCTCGCGCCGGAGATTCACTCCTCTGCTCTTCATAGCGTCTGCATGCAGCTATGGAGGACACTCTCTGCAAGGTGGGGCGAGGAGGAGGAGGAGGAGGGGGGAGATTAGGTTGCCATGGAGATGGATCTGAAGTGGTGTCAGGTCCTCTGTGATTGGTTGAGAAGACGTGGCATACATATTGCATAGCGCGAAGAAGAACCACAAAAGGAGACGGGATCAGCGAGCACCCCAGGGGTCCCGGTTTTTTCAGCAGCCTGTACAGCTCTTCAGTCACGGCTTCTCAGAGTCAGAGAGGGCTACACAAATCCCCGCGTTACACCAAAGTGTCTCAGGACTCAGGATGGCTGAACAGCCGATCGCACACGGGAGTTTAAATGTTGACCTTGAAGCCGAATCACTGTGTGCATAGATGGGAATTACCTCCTTTTTACATGTTAAATATTCCCAACATTCCCAGATTCATTCTATACAACACGAGATTGTGTGGTGAAACTTCAGCTCATGTCCCTTTATGAAAATGTGAACATGAGAGAAACTGCTCTGAGATCTGGTGGCACTGCGAGTGGATGGTCGTGGATCACTGCGTACGGCAGCAGGCTGAAGAAGCTGCGTGCACAGAAATGTGTGTCACTGACTCTCAGTACACCTGTGTTTGTGACATTCTGTTTAAACAGAGATGCTCGAGACTTTTTAAGCATTTCCTGTCCGATTTGATTTGGTGATTTGACATGCGCAGTAGACTGTTTACTGAAATTAAAGTTAATTTTAGGTGCTGCTTCAAAAGTACTGCCCAGATAAGGTCCCAGATGCTTTTCCAGGTGGATGCTGAATGGTGAGACTTGCTTCTGGATGGGCTTTGGTCTCGAATCAGCTCCTGTGAGGCAAATTAACAAAATGTAGTGAAAGTATATCCCAGTTTTTTGTTGCCAGGGTGGAACCCGAGGTTTACATAAGAAACCATTAGTTAAATAGTTTATTAATTAAGGCGTTACTTTCTTCTTTTCTCCCGCACAGATTCAATGAGCTCGGAGCAACGGCAGAAACTTGCCAGGGAGCGGAGGGAGGAGAGAGCCAGATACATCGGTAAGAAATGAGACAACAGATATAAAACGTGTTGGGCTCCGCTGACAACTCCAGAAAGCGCTGCTGTTTGATGCATGAAGCAGGGATTTCTTATAACCCACTTAATGTGTACACATCTTTTATCTTGTATCCCTCTTTGTGTATCTGTCACTCTGCTGTGAAGTGACTGACGGTTATTGATGTCTCTTATTGTTTCTTCCTGCATGGCGCTCAGAACAGCAAACTCAGCTGCAAGGTAAGGGGCTCCACTAAAGCTTTCGCAGCAGTCATGCCATGTGGGAATAATCAGCATCATTACTATTTCCCGTTCTTCTCCCCTCCATCGTTGATTGCTTTGGTTATCTGTCGTCATTCGGTGGAAACTTTTGAACTGCGTGACCGGTCTGCAGCCTCCCTTTTGGTTTTAAGTGTATCTGCTCCTATCATGTTTGAATCTATTTTGTGTTTTGCATTCCCACCCAGCGTGCATGCTCCACACCTATAATTTGGGTTTTACTTTGTGGCTGCAGAATGAAACTTCTCCCCATGAAAACACAGAGGCCAGTCCAAACACACGAAGAGCGCCGGGGCTCTCCGAAGCACGAGCGGGCCAATCGGAGCAGAGCTCGGTGGGCGTTTCCCAGCAGAGGCATCCCGCGGAGCCCGAGGCACTTGGCGTAAAAAATGAGCCAGTCATTACCGTGAACTGAGCCCAGGCCTCGCAGACAGATTAGATTTAATTACTGCTTCCATTAGTATCGGTAATGTGGTCATGCTGCAGCAGTTAAAGTTAAACCCCGCTGCCTTTTTATGGAGAGTATCCCAGGATCAGACACTCTGAGATAAGTTCACTTTTCAGTTGTCTGCGTGCAGTCATATGCCACGATGTTGAGACTTTTCCCACGTGGAGCCTGCAGTGTGTTGCAGGCAGGATGCAGGTGACAGCTTATGTGACGTGTTGTTATGCAACAACAACATCTTTGGTGCAAAAACGAGCACGTGGAAGCGAGTTAACCTGACATTTTTTTCTGGAATTGGGTTCATGGAGGAGTGAAGATGTCTCTCCCACTATCGGGTGCGCGTCATCAGCTCGTTAGCGAAGATGAGCTGCGGAATATCGAACTAAATAGAAAACACATGTTTGTGTCGCAACACTGCTGCTTTTCTAACGCTCGTTAACTCATGCCAGCCTCACCTTGGGTCCAGCCTGTAACCCTCTCATCTTCACCTATGCTTCTGACTTTTTCACTACTCTTTCCATCATGCTAAATATGTGTAAGGAAGCTGGTTGCAAACATGCTGCACCAGATGAAGGCACTTAAATTGAGAAATGAGTGATTGCAGTCTAATCGTTAACATGAGAAATGATCCGCAGCAGCGCATGTGCAAAGAAAAGCTGGAGGCTGCTGTAAAACCCAGCGGGGAGCTTCAGCTTATTTACTGCTATCAGGATTATAGTGTAGTGAACACAGTGTCTTCCATCTGTTTTACCCGCTCTGTTTGGGTGCTGCTGGTAGAGGCCTATAAAGAGCTTTAGCTGATTAAACACTGTTACAAATGAAGAGCTAACTTTCAAATAAAACCCACATAAAGGGCGTAAATCCTGTTTCCCAAAATCACTTTAAGATTCGTATATTAATGTTAGGCTGGCCTCTGATGCTTGTGCATTAGCCACGCACGAGGCGCAGCTCCAGGGATTTTTGTCCAGACTGAAATATTATGACAACAGATGGATGGATTGGCATGATATTATCTCCCACAGAATGAATTTTGTAATTGCAGTGATTCCCCTCGTGCACCAAAACCTTTCGCGTTTCTCGTGGAGCATCCGCACAGAACGGCTCCCCAAGGATGAGCCGTTGCTCAGGATGAACTGTGATAACTTTAGCAAACATTTCATCAGGCACCATCACAGCTCTGCAGGTGTCCGTACCTAATGGCATTCCCATCAGTCTCAGCCTCCCGCTAAATACTGTATCCAGCCCCAGCCTTTAATGTTTGGTGTCAGCGAGAGTGGTTAGCTCACCTGCTTTTGAAACCCTCAGCCTACCAAGGGCTAGCCAATCATATTGAGAGGCGTTAGAAGAGCTTATTTCAGACGGAGGAGTGAGTGAGGATTATTTTTACACTGTAATTCATGTAGAGCTACCTACAGTAAGTAGAGACCAAGAATAAAATTATCAAGCTGGAAAAGGTCATAAGAGGTCCCCTTTAAGGTGCCATGCAAAGAAAAGGAAGCAATTTGTTTATATAGCAGCAATTCACAGCTTTGCAGAAGCAGCTAACACGTGAAACTGAAAAAAAAATGTTTCAAACTGCTGTGGGGCTCATAATTATTTTTAAAAGATATATTTTTTCTTTCGTTCTGTGGTGACCCTGCAGCTGCGAAGAAGGCCCAGTGGCTGGAGAAGGAGGAGAAGGCCCGGCGTCTGAGGGAGAACCAGCTGGAGGAGCGCAGGAGGAAGCTGGAGGAGCAGCGGCTGAAGGCGGAGAAACGCCGAGCGCTGCTGGAGGAGAAACAGAGACAGAAACTAGAAAAGAACAAGGTGAAAAAAAGTCACATTTACCTGTGATCAGCTTGGCTCTTCTCATTCATCATCCAAAAGTAACATCTGTAGCACGTTTTCACCCTTTGGTGTCGTTTTCAACGTTGATTTTAATCATTAGCACTCAGCTTCACAAAGAGAATTATTTTCTGCTTTGCAACAATTGAGTGAGAATAGCACCATAAAGCAGCGACTAGCCTTGATGTCATCATAGACAGGATGCCAAGCATGCAGCAGACAGGCTGCACATAAATGCTCGCTGAACAAATTAATTGCTGACATCATAAAATATTCCCTTTATGTAACTAATGAGCTTCAGGGCCTTTTTATGCACTCGATCCAGTCAGGTTTGGTTTCTCACTGCAATTATGCAAGTGCACTAAAGAACTTTGCATGACATCTAAACCTCCTGCCTTCCTTGCCTCCGTGGGCTGCATGCCATTATACCTGACACTGATTGGTTTTCCGTGCACGCTGTCATTTTGAGTAGACTCAAATGATTAAAGACTTTCATTTTGTTGCCACTTTTTCTGCTGTTTGCACGCTGCTGCTGTAATTTATTCAAGTGGCATTTCTCTCCCATCCTCTCTCATCTCATCGTGACCGTTAATGGGGGTCCTTACATTTCTAGCTACATAATTACTACTAGAGTAGCTTAGTGTGATTCTAACTGCAGCTTCCAGTGTTTGGAAGAAGCAGTTTAAGCTCCCTTTCCTCTCGCTTTGAGCCAAGATTCTTTTTATTGGCTGTTTTTGCCAAATGGAGGGTTTAAACAGTAGGTGGGTGGGGCTTCTGAGTTTGTGTGCTTGAGATGATCATCGTAGGAATATCTACTCTCTCTGATGTCGGACCGGGCCAAGTAGAAGGAAACATAACTTGACCTCATTATTGAATGATTTTGACCAGCTTGTGGGGCGTTCCCAGTCTGTAGTGGTCAGTAGCTGTGCAGTGGTCCAAGGAAGGAACAGTGGTGAACCAGCAACAGGATCATGAGTGTCCAAGGCTCACTGATGCACATGAGCAGTGATGGCGGGCCCGTTTGTTGCTTACGGGAACGCATAGCCGCAGACCGGTCAGGGTGCCCGTGTTGACCCCTCTCACCTGCTGGAAGTGCCAACAGTGGGCACATAAGCTGTTAATCTGACTCATCTCATCTGACTCTGTGTGCGGCTTCCTGTAGGAGAGATACGAGTCAGCTATCAAGAGGTCGACCAAGAAGACCTGGGCCGAGATCCGTCAGCAGAGGTGGTCCTGGGCAGGCGGACTCAACCAGACCTCCCGCAGAGAGAGTGAGTCTCAGATGAACCTATAACTACAATAATTACAATAATACAAGCATATATGTGTGACCTTCTTACTGTTAACGCAAGTCTTTGTGCTGCACAGACTGTGACTCACTACTCCAGCTGATGCAACTCAAGGAAACAGCTCATGAGGGGTTCGCTGTCACAAGGGTGGGGTACCACAGGCAGATGACCTTCTCAGTAATTTATGATCCTACCACATGTAATTCCTCACTGCTGTTTGGGCAAAAGTCAGTCCCGAGTGCCAAAGTTGTTCATTTAGGCTCAGAAGGAGCTCGAAAGCAGACGTCACGCTCACGTTTCATTAGATTAGAAGTGTGAAGTGTGTTTTCAGGGAGCTGTGAGCTAATTTCCTTTGTTCAAACTCTGCCTTTGCTGCGTGACGACGGGGTGATGCTGGGGTCAGCTCAGTCATCGCTCCTCCAGAGTGTGAAAGGCCTTGATTGTGTGTGAAAATGTGAGGGTGATATTCTAGTTTTCGCAGCAGGAGGAAAGCTTGAGGTACTTGCTCTGAAATGTGTCTCCTAACTACACCCCCTTCCTCCCATGCTTTCCCCAAATTTCCTCCCCATTTCCCCTGAATCTGACTCCAGATTACACGATAGTGAGTCTAATCTCAAAAAAGTGGTGAGTCCCTGGTGACAGCTGCATGATCCAGACCGAAACAGCCCCCTCTCTTGTCAGCCCTCAGTTGGGGCCGCCGCCTGCACCACGGCCGCCTTGTGAACAGTTGTTGTCTGTTGCGTTCTCTCCGGTGCAGGCAGATGCTCGGCCTCCACGGTCAACTTGCCGAGACAGGTGGACCCTGTCATTAACAACAGGCTGTCCAAGTCCTCTGCCACGCTCTGGAACTCCCCCAACAGAAGTAAGGACGACCCGACGTCAGTGTCCACCAGGCTTCCTCTTTCCTCTCCCTTTCCCTTCCAGTTCATACCCCCCTGTTCCACCTCCCCCACCTCCTCTTACCCTAATCTGGTTTTGTTTTATTATAACTGTCGTCTCTGGTGGCCTGCCTGCCTGCCTGTGCTTGGTGACTGGTCATTTACCACCTACTCCCTCCTCTTAATCACGCTCTCGGTCTCGTGTGCATCGTGGGTTTTATTTTTGTTTGTTTTGTTTGTTTCAGTTGGTGGCCTGTCATTGATTTGAGTCTCTGCATTTTTGATCAGCCTCTTTTCACCTCAGCATCACCGGGCCATATTTTGTGGTATATTTTGGTGTTTCATAGGCTTATAAGTTCACATCTTGTCACCTCCTTTTTTGGTTGTCCCCCTCCACTGTACTGTTGCTGGTTTGCTGTGGTGGTGGTGGTGGTGGTGATGATGGTATAGGTGGTAGGTATAGTGTGATTGCTGTAAGTTAATCAAGTGTAGTAACTAAATGCACATGTGCTTTATTGTGTCATCCTAAACATATATACGGTACAGACTGTTTCTTTTAGTCTTATTACATCATGGCTCAGTCACACTAGAGTAACAAAAGGACAACAACCTCCTCGCGATTAGGAAAAATCTGTGGTGGCCTTTTGACTTTGCAAGTAGTTGCGGCAACTAACTCGTCCAGATGTTTAATTGGCGACAGCCTCAGCCTGTGGGAGGCAAATGCAGCGTCAGCCAGCAGAGCCATAACAGCAACACAAGTTGCATCCAGAATCCATCACTTTGCTACCAAACAGGGAGTTTTATGTGACTGTATAGTGGATTATACAGTGAGCTCATCAGTGTCCCGAAAAACTAACGCGGGTCTTTCTTTCATTGTCATTAACTGCATCTCTGTTGTCACATTGATCGATCGAGGTGAACTGAATACGTATATATTAGTTTCAGCATATTTTCTCAGGTTAATAAATAAAAAACATGTTGTCAACCAACTCTTTGGAATTATAACAATTTCAACTCTTGTGGGAAGGTAGTGGAAAGTTTAGGAGTGTTTATGGGAATTTCTGACCATTCTTCCAGAAGCACAGTTGTGAGGTCAGATGTTGGAGAGAAGGCCTGGCTCACAGTCTCCACTCTAATTCACCCCAAAGGTGTTTTATAGGGTTGAGGTCAGGACTCTGTGCAGGCCAGTCAGGTTCTTCCACACCAAAGTGGCTCATCCACGTCTTTACGGAGCTGCTTGGTGCTCTGGTGTGCTGTTGTGTTGAAGCAGGAAAGAATCATCCTCAAACTGTTCCCACGAAGTTGGGAGCATGAAATGTTCCAAAATGTCTTGGTGTGCTGAAGCATTAAGAGTTCCTTGCACTGGAACTAAGGGACCGAAACCCATTGAAATCCATTCCATGAAGCTCTCAACGCACTGTTCATGAGCTAATCTGAAGGCCATGTGAAGGTTGGAGGTCTGCAGCGGCCGATTCTGCAGAAAGTTGTGTTTTGGACTTCGGCATCTGCTGACATTTTATGTCGTCTAGCACTTTGCTGTTGTTCCCAATCGCTTCCACTTTGTTATAATCCCACTAACAGTTGACTGTGGAATATTTAGTATATGTCACACCTGAACTTGCTGCACAGGTGGCATCCTATCACTGATGCTTCTAGGAGCAGTCTGCATGCCTAGGTGCTTGGTTTATACACCTGTGGCCATTGGAAGTGACTGGAACACCTGAATCCAATTATTTGGATGGGTGAGTGAAAGCCCAGCAGATCGTGACAAAGTCTCAAAGAAATGATCTGTGCTCATGACCTGGAATTGTTACAGTCAGCACAACATTGACCTTAATGTGTTTCAGCAGGAGCTATATTACAGGTCTGCAGTACAGTACGTATGTTGGTGAGACTGTAACACTGTCTCTAAACCCATCACCATGGTTTCTAAACGCTCCCTGAGTAGTTTGTCATGATAAATAAGTGGAAATGGTGGCTTTGAGATATTTTTTCAGCTTCTAACAAGAAACTTGTCTAAATATCTAAATTGCTCTTTCAGACTTATTTTTATCAGACTCCTGAGTTCCCACATACACACATCAGCAGCACTGTCTTCATCTCATTTGGTCACGCCTCATAACGTGTTATTATTGATCGTATCACCCACGGCGCAATCAGCAGCTCGGCTCTCTGCTGTTGCCACAATGCAGATTCAGATTTTGTGCTCGATCATCGCTAATACAGATGCTCTGATAGCGCAGGCACATGAAAGGACGGCTGCGGTTGTGCAGCGTTGATATCAGAGCTGCCGTTTTTCGGGGCCTCGCTCCGCTCAGCGTGGCAGTAACAGTTTGCAGAGGGTGGCGGGGCGGTGACGTTCATAGGTATCAGCGTACCTCGAGGTGAACAGTCGATCAGCAGGCAGCCGCTCAGCCTCCCCCTTGCCGCATTGGAGAAGGAAGAGGAGGAGGGAAACCACTGTTGCCTAGCAACAGGAGGTAGTCGAGTTATCAGTTAGTCATAAAACATGTTGTGAGAATGATCCGTCCGGCATGCAGCAGAGGTGACTGCTGTTAAAGGTTTACACCGTCCCCATGCGTACGTGTGGTTTTCATTTTGCTGAATTAGGACCAAACAGGAAAAGGATGTCAAACCCATCGTAGTTCCTGGATGACATGCAGCCTAATTTCATCTCGACTGGGCCGGACCGGAAAGCATTTGCATAAAAACGCAGGTCTTTAAAGTTTCCCCCGTTTCTTTAACGATAACAGTTTAAACCATAAGCTCAAATGAAAGTCACCACATTGACTGTAGAAGGCTTTTATATGTTTGTGCGCATCACCACAAAAAGCATAACTAATGACTTTCCTGCGGGCCCAGTGAGTCTCTTCAGTGAGTCGTCTGTGGCCCCCGGGCTGCATGTTGGACATCGGTACGTGTTATTAAAGAGACAATAACAATATCAAGTTACCAAGTGGTGCTCGGGGAAGTGAAAGCGTGAGGTCAGCTTCCTAATAATTTCTTGGAAAGAAAAGTGTCGTTTGGTAGAAGCGGCGCAAATACAGCAGAGTTTGAGCCTGTAAATACAGAGTGCAGTCGTTTCTTATTTAATGAGCAAAAACCTAAAGCTGCAGCATCTCAGGAAAGAAGGATGCGCCTGCTACACTTCATCCAAAGCCCTCATGACAAACAAGTATGTAACATGGACCTTTACACGTAAGACAAACCATTAAAACGTTATAAAAGCCTCCACTGGATCACTACAACGCTCAAATAAGTGTAAAAGGGTCGGGAGGGGTCAATGTGTCCCATCATTTTAAAAGTCACAAAAGAGTGTTGGATTATCTCCTGCTGCTGTTGGATGCCACGCGTGCTGACTCTGAACACAGCTGTGTTAAGGCCAGAGGACTGTGTGTCTGCTTGTAGGACAAACAGCACTAGTAAGTCGTAACTGTCTGTGTGTTTTTGTTATTAAACGTCACGACATGTTCAGACATCCATCACGTACGACTTCTCCGCAGCTTTCAGTCTGCTCGCGTCTCAGAGGCAGACTGGAGTTTGACCAAACATTTCTCAGCAGCAGTAAGACTCTCACTGGATGAGTTAAACCTCCGCGGTCAGAGCTGAAGGAGCACTTAGCTCCAGAATCTGTGGAATTCCTGCTTTTCCTGTTGTCCACAAATTCCGTGGAAAACTGCTTTATGAGGCTCCATTGTTGCCCAAAATCTCAACAGCATGCTCTTTCTTTACTGCCAAAGTCCTGACACCAGCAGTTCCCTCCAGGACACCGAATGTGTATTAATCCGCTGTTGAAAATAGTCCCCACAAACGCTCCATTTCCTCCCGTCTGAGTGACGTTTGGTAAAAGCTGTAGCTGTTATTCTCGTTACGCCTCCATGTATTTATTCTCGGGGTGCCAGGTCCAAATAATGCTCCTCT
>VOQJ01020038.1:32478-46999 GCA_015052665.1 Apistogramma diplotaenia
ATAATGCTCCTCTAATCTTACACTGCCTTAGTGCACCCCCTCAGAGAACCGGCTTCTCATTGGCTGCCTGTTGGAAACAAAAGGTTTGAGCAGCAGGTGGGCGGGGCTTCTGTGCTCAGTAATAAATTGAGCTGTCCGTCTGTTTCTTGGCTCCACCTGCTGATGTCCAAATCAACCAGTGAGCGCTGATGCTTCCAGGAAATGTTTCTGTAACCGAGCGTGCATTCAGGTGCAGGTGGAAACATCTGTAAAATCCAGTGGACTAATCTGCATTTTATTCCTCTCCGAGAATTCAAACCCCCGAAGACAAAAACACGCTTCCTCTCTGCGTGAAGAAGCTCTGGGGGGGTTTGTCTGGCTAAATAAACACACAGCGAAGGTGTTTATTTACAGGTGTTTACGCCATAAGCAGGTAGCATCTCCTCATCCTGCTTCGTGTGTTTTCATGAGGTTTTCAACAGCACATGAATGCAGCGTAAAAAACTCCACTCTGCATCAGATGGAGACAGGTGTAAGGAGAGTGTGTGTGAGTGTGTGTGTGTGAAAATGTCCACTTGGGAGGTTGTTTAGTGTGTAAGAGGAGTACCTGCTGTAACAGTAACCCGACACTGACGGCGCTCTCTCGTGTCAGCCCGCAGTCTGCGCCTCAGCCCGTGGGAGAGCCGGATCGTGGAGCGGCTCATGACGCCGACGCTGTCCTTCCTCGCCCGCAGCCGCAGCGCCGCCACCCTCCTCAACAACAGCGACTCTCGTGAGTGTAAGACCCCACCGAGACCACCGAGTCTGGCTGTCTGTGTGTTTGCTTTGTATGAAGAACCGTGTGGTGTGTTTATTATATTTAGGTTCTGCCAAAAAGTTGAGAAAACATTCTCACCACACAGGTTACACAATATCATCACAAAAACATCCCAAAGACACCGACAGACACATGAGAGCAAGCCTGGTGAAATAATTACTTCATCCTTTGATGATAGTCAGGGCAGATAAAACGTCCACGATGTTGGATTATTTTTTCACGTGTGATGAAGTGAGGAACGGAAATCGAGCTGATAGAGATCCAAAACGTAAAAGTCCAGAAGCAACAGAAATGAAACCACAGAGACAAACAGAGAGGATGGATAATTTAAAAAATATCTATTAAAGTTAAAGCCAGACTGTGAACATGCTTTGTTAATTATGTGCAGTTGGTCATTTTAATAAAGGAGTCTATGGGGATCGACCCTCTTTGGGAGCCAGCCTCAAGTGGCCATTAGAGGTACTGCAGGTTTTGGCACTTCGTCCCTCGAAGTTGCTGCTTGATCAAAACAGGAACATTAAAAAAAAGCCAACAAACTCTCCTGCAGCTGTTTATTTTTGACAGCCAGTATCTGTCATTATTGTTCTTTAGTCTCTTTGTCCCTTCTTTCTCCCACCCAGTGTTCTCCCTACTGTGATCAACATGGCAGTGATTTATTTTGTTGCAATCACATAATCTGATACAGTGTCATAAATGTTCTGCAATCTGGAGCTGGTGTTTGTTATTTGCACTCCCATTCTTTCCTCTATATGCACAGATATGTTTTAGTAAGGGGATGTGGTTTAATTAAATATAGAGCTGCAGCTAATAATTATTTACATTGGTATTGATTATTCTGTTTTTGTCAGAAAGTGGTAGAAAACAAACAAACGCAAAGCAATAAAAACGTGATTATTTTGTGAGTGTAATCAATCAGTCACCTTCAGCTCAGCTGCCATCACGCCGTCTGTCGGCGGGGTGTGAGTCATTATCCTGCAGCATGCCGTGTTCACTGTGTGACCTCACAGTGGGTTTTTTTATCACCCTGCATGGTGTGTGTGTGTGTGTGTGTGTGTGTGCGCGCGCACCGTGGGCCCTGATCTCGGCCCTGCTGCCGCTCTCTGCATGTCTGTGTCACTCAGACTCTCACCACTGCTCCCGTTCAGTCTCTGCCAGCCCGCTGAACGCCTGCTCGCATCACCACCCGCACCAGAGCGCCGCAGAGCGCTGGAGGGTCTCCTCCGCCAGCACGCCCGACATCACCCAGCGCCAGCGCCGACGAAACTCCACCCCGGTAGGGAAGCTGTGCACTCGATGACACTCTGAATATATGCAGCGTGCCACGGTTTCACTATGAAACCCTGGCATCAGTGGTATCAGTGTCTGTAGCTCGAGGTAAAAGCTGTGTCACTTCTTCCTTCAAGGTGGATAAAAAGAAGAAAGAGAAGAAGGACAAAGAGCGAGAGAATGAAAAGGAAAAGAGCGCTCTCACAAAAGAGAAAGTGCAGAAGAAAAGACAGACGGCATCGCCTACAACCACAATCCAGAGATCCAGGCCAGAGACCAGGTATCACAACAGATTAACTGCGTTACAGCAGTGCTGTAGATGAATATGTCCAAAAACGGTGTTTTACAGGCGAAGTTGTTAATTAATTCTGTATTAATGGGGGAGAGAGGTTGCTTTAGCCTCGGAGCAGGTTAATGTGCGACAGATGGTCCAAGGTGCACTAAAAGAGATGCCTTTGGACTCGGTTCAGTCAGCAGCTGAGCTCCAGCAGCAGGTCTGTTGCACTGAGAGTCGGGATTTCCCTGATTGATGCACAGGAGGCAAAGATGGCTCCCTGCCTCCCTCCTCTCACCTTACGAAGATTCGTGTCGAGTCACTCATATTCCACTCGACCTAGTCTTAGTTTTTATGTAGAGCGCTGTTAACCGTGTTGCCTTCTCCTCATCCCTCTCTGCTCCTCAGCACCCCGAGGCCCAAAAACAGACCTCCATCACCTGCCGCCCCCAAGAGTCGCCCCCTGTCCCCGCTCGTGCCAGCGGCGGGTGCCGCAAAGACCCCCACGGGGAAGAAAACACCTCCTCCTCTTGGCACCAAGACCCGACCCAAACGGGCCCAGACGCCTGCCAGGGTGCAGCCCCAGGCAGTTTCTGCTGTCGCCGTGGAAACGGGCCACGAACCCCAGCAGCCCGACACTTCAGAGGAGAAAAAGAGTGAGTTTGGATACCACGTTGATAATGTTTGTGGCTTCAAGGTGACCTGGAGGTTTTGGCTGGCGCTCGCCCCGCAGTGATCGCTGCAGAGTGTGCGTGCTCGCTAATCTGCGAGAGCTCAGCGTTCTTGATGCTCGGCCTGCAGCCTCCCGAGCACACGCAGGACTGTAATCATGTTTCGTTTGGTGATAATTGTGTGACAGTGATGATATGTGCAGGTTGGATTATCAGTAAAAAAAAAGCTCTTAGCATCCACCCTGTAACCGGTGATTCATCCATGTCTGCTCTGTTTTTAGCTATCTGGAGCACCCAAACAGAGAAACTTTGAGGAGAAAAACTCATCAAAAATAATAAAAAACATTTGACTAAAAGGAACAAACAACTAAAGCTAAACAAAGCTGGAGGTGGGGGGAGCAGCAGCAGAGCAGACACTTCAATGATGAAGTCAGAGGCAGCATAAAAAGGAAGAGCTCAGGTGGAGGTGGGTTGCAGAGTGGCTTGCAGATGCAGCAGCTACTGTTGGCAGAAAAGGAATCATAAATAGGAGAACCTGTAGTTTAGTTTTATTATTCAGCTTTGTGATGACAAGTGAAATCTTGTATAACTCAGAAAAAACTGATGGATCTACGAGATGTCTAGAGGAGACAGTTCCCCTGAAGGAAATCTCTCCAAAAGAGCCTCGAGCTGTCAGTGTGTGGTGATGTTGAAGCTGCTCCTCTGTTTGAAGAGGAGGAAAGCAGTGATGTGATTGACGCGTCCGCTCATGATGTCGTTTCTGGCTTCCTTTGTGGCTGCCATAGTAACAAAAGCTTTAAAAGATGCTTAATCAAACAATACTGTTAGAACGTCCCCGTCTTCTCTTTCTCGCCTCTCTGCCAGCCTCTGGTAATGTTCCTGCCATCGTGGTGTCATCGGCGCCGGCCACTCCCCTTTCCCCCAGCCTGCCGGCGGCATCGGCAGCGTCCCCGGCCGTACCGAGCGCAGGTCCTGCCGTGGCCTCCGTAGGTAATCCCGCTCCTTCTGCTGCCTCCTCCACCCCAGCTGCACCAGCCAGCAGACCATCAGCAGGCACCAACGACCCGGAGGAGGCTGCTCGCGTCCTGGCAGAGAAGCGCAGGCAAGCCCGGGAGCAGCGGGAGAGGGACGAGCAGGAGCGTCTGGAGCAGGAGCACAAGAAGAGGTCAGACCCGTTTAACAGGCGATGTGTGAGCGTGTAAAGCTGTATAAATATGATTCTCAGGCGCCGCGGTGTTGCTGATGTGAAGGCGGCTTGTAACACAGAAACCTCTCTTCAGGGTCCTGCGGGAGGAGGCGATGGCCCGGGAGGCAGAGGAGAGGAAGCGCCGAGAGGAGGAGGCTCGCTTCATGGCCGAGCAGCAGCGTCTGCAAGACGAGGCCAAGCGAGCTCAGGAGGAGAAGGAGGCGCAGGAGAGAGCGCAGGCCGAGCAGGAGGAGAACGACAGGCTGCAGAGGCAGGTTGGTGACCGCAGGAGTTGTTAAGACGCTGCGATGAACTGATTCCAGCTTCACTGTAAATCAGACCAGAGGAGATGCAAGTCTGGGAGGCAGAGAAGCTGGTGAACAAAGGTTCACAAGAACGTTGACAGCCTGTTTCATTAATAAAGACTAAATGCATTTTGGTCCTCACGCATATTTAGCTCAAAATGATGATGATGATGATATAATATATGAGATTGTAGGGTTGGAAATGGATACCTGAGCCATCCATAAATTGAAATTTTGGGTCAGTGTGTCAAATTTGAGTAATTGTGGAGATAATAAAGTCTAAAGTTTTAAAGAATTTGAAGTCAGAGTTTCATAGTTAGACAGCGAGAGTAACCCACAGAGCTGCAGTGATGCGGTAGTGGGAAAAACACGGAGTTATCCTTTAACCCCTGTCTGCATGCTGGTGGTAATCTGCTGAGCATCAGACACCCACCCCTGACAGATCATCCCCCTTTAACTGTAAATAATCTTTACAATGAAACCCCACTTTCATTCTCCATTAAGCAACACGAATCCCTGTGATGCAGTAAGCCCGTTTACCATCTGGGCAGATTAACGTGCAGGAAACTGTGTTGCATGTGAGGCCAAACATCAGCCTCGCTCTGACTCACGCAGCTCTGCGACTCTGTCTGGCATCTGGACAGATTAAAGAGTATGAATATGTACCGCCGTCGCTCACGAGCGCTGACAGTCGTCTACTGCGGTTAGACGACCAGCTGGTGACCTCCATAATGGTGATGAGGGAGCCATTGTGATGGGGGGGAGGTGGAGGGATAGCGACAGGCCTGTGCTGCCTCTGTCTCGGCCACTCGGCTCTCGATAAGCGGCGTCAGTGCGCGCCATGCCTGAAGCACTCGGCTCGTCTCGACTCCCCTTCTCCTCTCAATCGCACCATTGTTCCACCCTGACAGCGCCCTAGCGGCACACTGGAGTAGCCTTATATTTTTTTAGAGGTCATTTAAGCTCAAGTGTTGGACTGAACACGCTGCTTAAGATGCAGATTTTAAAGACAGTTTATGACTCGTAAACATCTGAGTGTTTAAATAGCCAGTGAAGCATGTAATGGGGTTACTCAGATAATAGAAGTTCAGGCCTGAAGGCTGCAGACCTGCTGACCACGCTGGTCAGGTGCTGCCCCCTGCTGGTCTGTTGTTTTCAGTTACATATTTTTTTAATGGAGACTTCCCGTAAACATAAAATAGGGATTTTTGGTAAATATGCACAAGAGGTCCATTACTTTCATGTCCCACCCTCCCTCCCCATATAATATCCATATCAGACTGCTGGCTCACTTGTGGTTGCTAGGATACTTAAGAGTAGAATGGGAGGCAGAGCCTTCGGTTTTGTGGGCTGCATTATGATGGATGCTTCTTTGTCTTGTGAAAATGTTTAAGTTTTTCTTAAATTTGCCTCATATTTGTATCTTCCTTTCTTCAGAGGGAGGAGGCTGAAGCAAAAGCCCGCGAGGAGGCCGAGCGTCAGCGCGTCGAGAGAGAGAAGCACTTCCAGAAAGAGGAGCAGGAGCGCCTGGAGAGGAAGAAGGTGAGGGCAAAGGCAGAAAAACATCATCTGCAGACAGTTCATAAAGTCACAGACGGCTCACAGTGGAGCTGAAATAAACACGAGCGCTGATCTCTCTGTCTCGTCTGCACAGCGCCTCGAGGAGATCATGAAGAGGACTCGGAAAAACGATGCAGGAGATAAGGTCAGCACGACTCAATTGAAACGGGCTCGAAACTAAACGCTTGCTCGCCTTTGTGGAATAACACAAGGCTTGTTTTGTTCTTTGTAATCACAGAAGGATGTCAGAGGCTCTCCTCAGGTCAACGGAAAGGACACAGAGCCAAGCAAAGGTAGCAGCCACCCCCTATCAACCAAGAGTTTCCTTCAGATCTCTCACAACACAAGAAATGCTTGAATAAATGTGCTCAGTTGCAGATTTTACTGTATCTTTTCCAGCATATGCATGGATTTTAATGTGCTTTACAATCTCTGCAGTTCCTGGAAGCACACAGGGTCCCGGTGCATCGGTGCTCAACCCGTCACAAAGCGTTTCGGGCCCCGTTGTTGTGAACGGCGTCCAGGCCACCGCGCATCAAAACGGCGTCTCAGCCAACGGGGCCGACTTCGAGGAGATCATTCAGCTAAACAAAAGCAGCAGCGGCGGCGGCGGCAACCCCAGCCAGCAACAAGGCGGGCTGGTGAACGAGCCCATCATGGCGTTCGAGGGAGGAGAGCCCTTCCTGATGAAAACAGGCCCCATGAAGCCTCAGCATGTCGCAGGTACAGAAACAGCAGGACTGTGAGGAAGGGGGCTGGAATCTGGATCTGTGCATCAGCACTGTGTTACTGCAGGAGTGCAGCTTTACTTAGCATTTGCATTAATAAATGTTATGCACGCTATGAACCTAAGAAGCAGCTGCAACAAGGTACAACAGAGAAATATGTTTCCAGTATAGCATTTTTATTTTTAACTATGACATGTCTTTTGACTTTAATTGTAAAATGAACTCTATCTAAAACCTAAATCCCGTCTTCCTGCCCGCAGAGGTCCTGTGAGGCGCCACACATCCACGGAGACGCGCCTTCCGTCTCTGCTTGAGCTATGAGATTCATGCCACACCGCAGCGGCTTAAAAACAGCGTGCCAAAACAAACAACCAGTATCCAACCGCGCTGAGTTCACATCCACAGCATCCACAGCAGCGAGGAGCGAGGAGGAGCAGAACTGGCTGAAAAACTCATCTGAAACATCAAGAAAATTAAATATTCTCTCGTCTTCACCGCGTGTTATGGTGCAGCATTTGTCGAGTTTTACTGAAATATCACATGCAGATTTTATGGTGCACCTTAAAGATGACTGACTGTGTAACAAATTTTAGAAAATACAGTATAAGACCTTGGAAATACATAATATTTGACAATGGTTGTTATTATCGTCGCTATAATATTGTTGTTACCTTAAGTTGAGCATTGTGTGCGTGTGTGTGTGTTTTTTGCTGTTTTTGTCTTGAATTATTGAGTTATTTAACACGGGGAGCATTGTTAAGGACTGGCCACAGTGTATGTAAATGTATAATGAGCCCCGGCTGCCTCGACCTCCTGTTACAGGGGATCTGTGAAATAAAGCTTTATGAAAGGGATGGAGCTCTCCACGTGTGTTTAAACAGATAATCCGGCTTCCTGGATCCTGTAAAGGTTAAAAAAATATGGCCTTTGTAACAGAACTGTATCCCTACTCACAAGGCACAAACACAAAATAGAGTTTTTAGAGACGTGTATGGAAGCCTGTTTATGCCACTGAAGTCAGGGTTTCAGGTTATGTCAAAATTTCAACTTGGATGGTAAAAATGTGGCATGTTTTCTGCAGGAAATGCATAACTCAGTGGTGCAGCCAGCAAACAGCCAGCAAACAGCCCTAATCTTCATCCAAATGGAAGTTTATAGTGGAAATTGGAAAAGCAGTCCATGACAAGGCCTCATCCTGCAAAGTTGATCTGCCAGCTGCCACTTGAGACAATCAAAACCATGATTGAAGCCAAGTGGAGTCATGAGCACATGGTCCTGGTGCCACTGTAGTGTTCGGTTTATCTGACAGGCTTCAAAGGTTTTTGAAGAAAAAAAAAAGCCATTTGTCACTGAGGATCAAATTTCTGCTTTGAGGGATTTTGCTGCAGGAGATCTGTTTAATCTTGGTCCGTTTCCACAAGTCAGCAGTGATTAAAAGGGAAAGATTGGAGTTCAGTTAAACCCAAAGTCTGTAACAGTCCATTAACCTTAGCAAGTTAATAAAAACCAAGTTCATGGTAGGAAGCATTACAATCACAACAGCAGTGTCATGCAGAGAAGAACCAAATCCAGGCCAAGAACTCTGCAAGAACAAAAAGCGAGCTTTATTAGAACTGATAAACCAGAGTGTGAAACACAAACGTGACCTTTAAGCCCGTCTGGGGAACTATGATGAATTGGGCTGCCAAGGAACCGCCTGTGACCACTGCTCCATCCACAAGGCTCCAGCAGGTGGTGGGAAGACAGGAGGGTGGACCCACGTGGCTCTTCCAGGCTCAGGTAACAAGGTAACAAGACTCAGGTGGGAGCAGAGCACAGGTGCTTACAATGAGGGAAACAGTAAAATCTAAAAACATCACAACATGGAAGGCAGGAAGACTATAGCATAAAGGACGAGTAAGAACCAAAAGGCAGCACAAGGGCCATAAAACAGGCCGAATCACTGTGACCCCAGTCACTAACTTTAAGGTGAATCTGAGGCTCTGGAGGAGGAAATGTTCCCAGGTATTAGACGTATGACACAGTGGAGACACCATTCAATGAATTTATAACCGGGGCATTGAAAGTTTTCTGTAAAACACAATAAAATGTAATAAAATTTTAATATATTTGTTTATCCCAGCAGACTGTGCTAAATGCGGTTTGGCAGTGATTCACATTCAGCGCCAGAAGGGGGCAGCAGTGACCCTGAAACACAGCTGAGGTCTCTGATCGTCATCAGAGGCTTTTCAAATCCACGGTGTTGGTAAAAAAACAAAAACTGCTCCAAATAATAAATAATAACAATAATAAAGATGAAGATGGAGGCCAGTTTTAGCAGTAAAGACATATAATGTGTCTGTGATCCCCTCCTATGTTAGCTATCGGCTAATAAAAACTGATATGTGATACCACATGATGTGTCTCATCAGACCGTCCCTGCTGCAGCACAGTGGGCAGCACAGATAAATATTTGACTCCGTCTGAACCCAAACCAGCTAAAATGCTTTTAGGATTCTCAGAAAGGTCTTGAAAGATTTCCGTCCCTGGCTGCACAAAGAGCCCACACACATGTAAGAACGAAAACTATGATGCCTGCACCTGAAATATTTAACAGTTAAAAATGAATTTTCAAGTCCTGGATTCTTTCAAGACCTAAACAAGTCCACTGGGTTTTATAAAAAAGTCCTGTTTATTTATTTATTGCTGTTTTTTTAAGAGCAGTGTTTGTGTTTTAATTTGACCGCCAGCAGACCTGAAACGATCAGATCTCTGGGAAAACTGGGTTTCATGCATTAAAGGAGATGCTGACAGGGTTGTCGGCAGCAGCCCGTTTGTTTGGGTGCGGTTTCAGGTTGCACAAAGGAGATAAGTGCCCACAGAGGAGCTCTGAGGTGTGGACCAGCTGAGATTCTCTGCCCACCTGCTATAATGCGCTCTAGCAACCACATATTAGAGGCTCGAGTTTAGGTGACTTTGTTCTCAAACAGAGCTCTCATTGCTGCAGCGGTCAGTCATTTTGGGTCACAGTGCATCTGTCGGCATATCAGATGTCTAAGTAAACACACTGGACGCGGTTGCATCGTGACCGCACTGCCATTTGGCACAGAGATGTGAATCTGCACAGAAAACCAGGGCGAGGACAGTCTGTCTGCATCTGTCTGCTCTGGTCTGGTCATGATTTTATAATCGGAAAGATTGCTCACCAGATAATGCAGCACTGCATAGAAAAGAGCCCACAGTGTGATTAACGAGTCTCCATTTAGTCAATGTCTGACTCATTGGTGGATTGAGTTCTTCACTTGCTGCTGGAGATGTCTGATGAAGCATCTCTAAACACCTGCTGGATGAATGGAGATCCTGTTGATTCTGTAACACAGAGATTATCTTCTGGATCGGTTGCATATGTAGTTCTGCTCACTTGGCGGACATTCTCAGACCCATCACTTTTGGATTACAGCCCAAGTAATCCCATCTCTTCCTGCATGCTGCAGCACTTTCAGCTGACCCTGGACATTAGACAGACGTATGTGGTGCCTGGTGTAGACAGACCACAGCGAAAGTTCACTCAAACACGCCCATCTTCAGTTAACACGGCTACTGCCTCACAGCATACTTCACCTCCCTTATAATAGATGGCTGCCCCTCCACAAGCCTGCCTTTACTGGAGGTCTCTTCCTGTTAAAAGAGAGTTCTTCCTCCCCGCTGTCACCAACTGCTCACTTATGGGGGGTCGTTAGATTGTCGGGCACTACTGCTGTGGGGTCACATGTGAAAATAGCTTCAGACAATAATGGGGGCCTGAAGAGGGTAAAGGCAGGAAGTAAAAGGCGCAGTAAGCCATGTGAGGAAACTAAGCTTTAAAAAACACGAGGAACGAGTGACACAAATGCTGCTGTGGATGTTACTCCTGGATGCCTTTGCAGAGTGAAAAGGAAGTGAAAAATGAGGATTTTTAAAAATATTTTATCAGGAAGTGTTGAGGTGCAACTGCTTATTTTGTCACAGGCAAGTATTTGAATGACGGTTAGTTTTAGGACCTTAACACCGAGAAAGATGTGGCTAATGGTCCCCAATACCACAGTGAAGTAATACCATTCACTGATTTATTTTTAATGACAGCAGGCTGAGTGAATGTGGAAAAACGTATTTCAGGCTTCAGGTTTGTAACTGCATCGAGTGACTGTTTCAGAAAGGAAACGGGCACTCCTGTTTTAAACTGATAGTGAACTTTATAGCTGCCAGACATTAGCATGTTAGCATTTATCTCAAAGGGCCACAGTGCCTGAGTGCAGCCACCCACAACCGCTGCGTTTCTGTGACCTCTTTGTCTTGCAAGTCAAGTTTACTTCTTCCTGTTTGTTTAAACCAGGGGTGTCAAACTCATTTTGCACTGTGGGCCACATGCAGCTCACGTCAGTCTTCAGTGGGCCAGACCAGAAGTCTGTACACAAGTTCAGCTTCATATTGAATCCCAGAGATATCTGAATATAAGAAAAAAGCTGTATGTAATGATTTTATACCACAGAGTCATCTGTCAGCACCACTGTTTGAGCTTAAAGTGTAAGAAATGTGTGAAACTACAGAAAAGGTTCTGGTAGTTCTTTGTTCAGACTGTCCTGTAATTATAGAAAATGTCCTTTTTTAAATTTAGTTTTACTGTGAAGCCATTGTAAAAAATAAATTGGTGACAAAACCAGGGATTCCATCATCCAGTGGGCCGGATCAGAGTCTTTGAGGGGCCGGTTCTGGCCCCCGGGCCTTATGTTTGACACCTCTGGTTTAAACTGTATAACAGGACAGGATCAGGTAAGGATCGCTGCACATGTCCATCAAAGCACTTCTCAGGAATATTTAAATGTGGGATGTAACTCAGAGAATGGTGCCATCTTGTACAAATGTGCAAATGCATTTCCTCCCGATGTTCCAGGACAGTTTGGTTTTTGCATAACCATTTTGAGACTGTGATATGAAAAGTAACAGTCTGTCCAGGTTTGAATGCTCTTCCAGTTTGCTATCTGTCATGGACCCAAATACTGTGGGAGCTCTGATAGATTTGTTCTCTCTGGGGGACAAAATACGACCACTAACTGCTCCAACAGCAAGCAGGAGTCATCGCCTGTCTGCAGCTCGGTGATTCATCCAGCCAATAAAGTGAGATCACTGCTGTGTTTATATCACAATGAACATTTGATCTGTCGGTGTGCTCATTAATCACAGCACGTACATTTGCATTTGCCTTTTTAAACCACCACGAGGCCCTGCAGGAAGATTTAAAGCGTGGCAGCGGATAATGGGACTCACCACAAGCTGCAGACAGCTACATTTAACAAAAATCTTCCAGAGAACTATTTATAATTCAGATGTGATTTCTCCAAGCGGCTGCCAGACGGTTGTTTCTGAGGGTCTGTGAACATTTCGCTGAGGTTTCTTCTTCAAACGAGGAAGCACAGCCATCGTTTAAGCTTCTCTGCAAGGTGAGCCATTTGTTTCTCCATTTTTACTTTTTAATGCTTGACATTATATCGTGGAGCTCCTGCCGTGATGCCCAAAAAGAAACAACAACAACAACAAAAAAAGCCTGATTTCATGTTGTTGATATTTTTAAGTTTTCTTGCTGTTTGGTTTGCTCTGATTCAGAAGATGACACAAACGCTCCAGTCGGTAAACAGATACCTTTAATCTCACTGACTTTACATGGATCTCCTGAGCTCACTGGCTGAAAGGTGTCCTCTGTCCCTTGGAATCCAAAGCTCGACCCTAAACGGCTCATAACGGACGGTGACAGACGAGGAGCCACGTGTGGTCTCACATTGTGGCAGAAGCAGCGATTTGTCAGGTTTAATTTTAACTTTGGCATTCACAAATGTCCGGCACCTGTGCCGCAAGACAAAATGACAGCGATTACCAAGTGTTTGCATATCGTTGTTGAAAGTCAACGAGGGGTGAGTGGATCACAGCGTGCCAGGCCGAGCTGTGAAAATTCAAATCAGGTTCTTTGTGCAGACTGAAGGACGCACAGTTGACTTTGAGGATCAGCAGCAACTCCCCGCAGCCCGTCAGATCAAAGTTAGATCGATGATATTCTTATTGAGAGGGTTTTGCTTCGTTTATATTTTATGGATGGATGGAAGAACTCTACTAGAGCATCTTTGCATAGGTCACTGTTCAAGTCCATGAATAACAGTGAAAAACTGTTTTAAGTGTAATGGCTGAAAAGTGACCTGAGCTAAAAATAATGGTTAAACAGTGATAGTGTCAACATGCACTTTCATCCATCCATCCATCCATCCATCCATCCATCCATCCATCCATCCATCCATCCATCCATCCATCCATCCATCCATCCATCCATCCATCCATCCATCCATGGTGCATTGAGAAGAAGCTTTCGATGAATTAGACCAAACCACAATAACTCATAATAAATTTCTGAAAGCACAACAAAGATTACATCTCAATACGCATCAATGGAGACTGTGTAGAAAAGGTTCCTGGCTTTAGGTTTCTGGGCATGCATGTTGCAGAAGATCACTCCTGGTGCAATAACACTGCAGAGAATCTGACTTTACTGAATGTATTTGTGGAAGAAGGATAGTAGCCTCTGAGCAGCTGGTAGGAGGCTTTATGTGGCTCACTCTGATAAAAATAGAGCACAATCTGCAACCAGTGTGGACCTCACTGATACAGAATTGAAGCTGTGCTTTTGTTGGCACTAATTTCAGGCGTCCCCATGCTCTGGTGGCCTGTAAATTCAAACTCCATTAAAACCAAAGTTTCCAAAGAATCACTGGCATGAACAGGTCTCAGTACAGCCTGTTTATTAGACATGTTAGTTATACAAAGACAAGACACAGACATTTAACAGAATTAAAACATGTACACTGAGTAAGAGGAGAAGAAGGAAACATAGAGACAGAGATGGAAACAAAGTAGAAGAAGAAGAGGTGAAGAAAAAATGGCAGTAAAAGAAGTGAGAAGAAGTGTGAAGAAGTGCCTCCCAGAGCGCAGATGCACCATTTTTAATGACATCCATAACTCTGGCCACTTGCCTTTGGCCCCTCCTTAATTTACATAAAGTGTGGTGCTCTGAAACTTGTTGCAGACTAATCACCTTTGGGCTCATTTCCCACTTGTTGCCCACGTGGGCTTAAAGAGCACACGTCACCAGAGCACTGGACAGTTTACATCTACTCTGTAGATGTCAGAGTGATGGATCATCTTCCAGCTAGGAAGACTCCCCTTGGAAAGTCCCAGCCTTATCTAATGATTGCCCCCACACAAATTCATATCGAGAACACAGGTGGATTTGCAAGCCAAGCTTAAGGGAGCACAAAGACAGATTTATACCACAGTGATACAGTGTCATGTGAACAGAGAACTCCAGGAACTCTCCAAGGCCATCATGAATTCTGGGAGACGTTATCAGCCTCTGCTTCCTTCCACCGCTCAGAACAAACATACATAGTTCATTAATTGGTGTGTATGACTAATATAATGGTTAATAAGTGATATAACATAATAACAGTAAATATATACATCAGAATGATTAAAAAAACACTTTTTTACTTCATCACTGGAGAGACAAAAATTGGTTACATTTAAATGTTGGATGCAATAACTGTTTTATTATTTATTTGATGTTCTTAAATATTTTAAGAGACCCCATCTTCAGCATCACAATGTATTATTGTATGTTCTATTAATGTGGACTGCAGTCCTTTATAATTATACATAACTTAAGTATTTAAATTAT
>VOQJ01020043.1:4101-14740 GCA_015052665.1 Apistogramma diplotaenia
ATCATGTTGCTGTAGGGGGCGCTGCTCTGTTTGTATGAAGACAGAGTGTTAAATAATTATCACAGCACAAAATACAGTTTATTGGCATGACTGTGTGTGTGTGTGTGTGTGTGTGTGTGTGTGTGTTTATTTATTTTACCTTTTTTATTTATTGTACATCTTATTCCCTATATAGGTATCTATATGTGTATATGTATCTACATATGTGCATCTCTGATATTCTGCACAGCAAGCTCCTGTACACCAAAACTAAATTCCTTGTATGCACAGCATACCTGGCCAATAAAGTTCGATTCTGATTCTGATGTACATATTTGAGCCTTTTGACCCTGTGGATTAGAGAAAATCCAAAATAAAGAAACATTTATGCTCTTAATTCTAGTTTTTATTAAAGATATTAAAGATAACTATTCCACTCTGTGCCCATGATGTAACCCTATGACCACACCTGTATATCACTGAATCAGCAGTGATCCACAGTTGAGGCATAAGTAGCGGCAGTAGAATGTGACCACAAAGAGAATGATGGTGTGTGACAGCAGACATGATCAACAGACGGTGGAGCCGCCTGTGACTCTGAGCATGTGGCAGGACTTTGTCGATACAATGGAGAACTATGGATAAAATTAACATGAACATCCAATCAACCAATCACATGGCAGCGATTCAGTGCATTTAGGCATGTAGACATGGTCGGGACGGCCTGCACAGGTTCATAGAATTGGGAGAAAAAGGTAATTTGGTGCCAGACAGGCTGTATTGTGTAGCATTTTAGAAACTGCTGATTTTTCTACACAACCATCTCTAGGGTAACGAGACGGCAACATTAACTTAAATAACCACTAATTACAACCAAGGTATGCAAAAGAGCATCTGTGAATGCAAACAGGTCAGAAGCACATTGAGTGCAGCTCCTTTCAGCTACGAACAGGAGACAGACTAGAGTTCACCGATGATTTCATGAGTCTCTCGATTTCAACTGCGACATTCAGATCATGAAGTCAGAATATTACACATATGTCATGAAAGTATAAATCTATCCTGCCTTGTGTCAGTGGTTCAGACTGCTGGTGGTGGTGTAATGGTGTATTGTAATTGTTTAAATGACGCAGCCTACCTCAGTACTGTTGCTGACCTCTTCCATCCCTTTTTGACCACAGTGTACCCGTCTGCTGATGGCTGCTTCTAGCAGGACAACATGTTACAAGGCTCATTATGTCAAAATGGATTTGCAGGTGACAAATCTGCATGGTGCTGTTATGTCATTGTGGACCACAATCTCAGAGGAATCTTGGTAGCACTAGTTTGTGGCTTGCATCACTGTGTCACTGCAGCTGCCAAACCAGATTCACTGGCATCACACTGAAAAGTCAACTTCTCCTCTGGACTCTCATACTTCAGGATTGGTACCTGCATTATTTTGTCCTGTAGTCTCCCTAAAGCCTCCTCATGCACCTCAAACCAGTCCCATATGCTTTCCTTATGTGCCAGCAGAGTCAAAAACCCAGTCCTCTAATAAGTGTTCATCTACCTCTCTACTTCTTGCCAGTTTGAACTTTGTCATTAAATTTGAGGCCCTTTCCTGCATCCTGGAGTGGTGTCGCCTTCTCCGGTGATCAGAAATCATCTGCTATGGTGTAAATGCCTGGCAAACCCTCCGGTGCTTGAGTTAGCTTGTGCTGGAAGACCTCTGGAGCTGGACTGAGACTGAACTCTGTGAAGTGACACCATGCTACTTACCCAGTCAGTACTTCTCTCGACAGGTGTGATGGTTTGTGTGATGTTGACCAAGTTCAACAGCTCCACTTTCAACTGTCTCATTATTGATTTTTAATGACAAAAATGTGCAAGGATGAAGAGTGGAGTTTGAACATTTTGCTTCTAAAAGGAGTTAGGAAAAGAGTCGTCTGATACTTTATAACTGATGGTTGTTGTTTGCAGACATTCCACGCTCTGGTTGCCTAGGTAACCCTCTCATATATTTACCATTCCTCGATATGTCAGACAGCACTGTCTTTAGCTATTACTGGCAGTTGTTTTAATTGCTCATCTTGAGGCTGATTTACCCTTTTGCTTTTTGTTAGTGCTCATTGCTGGAAATTCCTGTCTATGCTAATAATCCAGCTATTAGATAAAATAGTTGTGCCAATAATCATCATTTGGCTTTTTTCCCTTTAATAAATGAAGGTCTCATTTAAAAACTGCATTTTGTATGTACACAGATCATCTTTGTCTAATATAAAAAAATGTTTATGATCTGAAACATGTACTAACTGTGAAAACTGCAAAAACAAAAAAGCAAATGAAATCAGAGGGGTAAATATTTTTTAAGCAAAGTGGGTTTGGTGTTTTATGCTACAGTTTGTTTTTATTCCTAATACTAAAACTGGGACTGGGGAGCTCTGAGTTGCCTGATAAATGCAGGCCGTGACTCCTTATGACTGAACTCTATAAACTGCTAAGGCCGTGGAAAAGATCCGTTGAGTCATGTTTTTTTTCTCCTTTCCGTTTCAGTTGGGTGGAACATCCTCTTACAGCACCCAGTTCCTGTCTCATGCAGGGGCTCGTGGCCCTCCAGGGATGAACCCTGGTGGAATGGTCTCTTCGAGGTCTGGGCTGCCACCTTCCAGCGGAGGCCTGTATCCTTCTCACCCTGCGCAGACTCAGAGGATGCCACAGCAGGGAGGATATCCAGGCGGACAGCAGGGGCTCAAACGACCTTTCCATTCCGAGGTCAGTGACCTCCAGATGCTTGGTCACGTTCAAAAAGCAAATACACTTTTAGATTTATATATTATTTACCTGTGCTACCAGGGTCTTTTCAAACTGCAGAAACAATTACATATTTACTTGATAATTGGTGCAATATTTCATACTTGCCCTTTTAAATTATGGCCTCGACAGCCCTAATTCCAGTCTACTGTATCGTGTTTTTCCAGGGTTTTCCTGGACCGCAGTATGGCTCTGGTGGGATGTCAGGGTACAGTAACCAGCCTCTGCAATATCCCACTGGTTCGCAACAGAGATGCGCCCCCTCACCCTCTTACCACTCCAGCCGGATGCCTCATATGGGACACTACACTGCTGGATCACACAATCCAGCACAGTTCTCCCCTGGAACAGGACAGCCGAATCCCCCACAGTATTACAAGGTGACCACAAACCAGAGTCGGACCAGATGTTAAACATAATCAAATATTTTTCAAGGATATTTGATTATGTTTAACTTCCAAAATAAAGCTTACAATAAAAGCAGATGCTGAAACTGTTTCAACTATCAGAACTCTAAGTAGAACTTACAAAACATCTGAAGATGTTGCCTTACTTTTTTCTGACATTACATTGTTTTATCCACTAAATAATTCATTTCAGTTCACTCAGTTATGAAGATGAACCATTCAAAAGTTTGTTGGCTAAAGCCTCAGTTACACAGGCCTACAGAACCGTTGGTGACCCCTGGCAACCCTTGGTTGCTAGAGAAATGGGTGTATTCCCCGGTCGCCCATAATTTGCATGAAAAACACCAACTAAAGTAGCAGCTACTTTAAGCTTCTCCCTTTTTCACAAAGGGTTGGCACAGCAGTTGGCTCCAAATATTTGATTTGGCAAATTTTTGCACCTGAGGTCTTTCCCAAGGGATTTCTCTCCTTCTGGTCTGGAACTGGATGTGTTTCACTTGTTAGGTGAATGTGTAAAAGTGTGGAAGGCCGGAAAAAGTGTGATCCAAACCAGAAATGGAGAAGATTCACCTTCAGAGTAAAAGTTTAATCTTACTGCGATACCAGGTAAGAAAGGTTGTATCTATAAGAGACGGTTTGAAGAGGAGGTTTGAGGTGAGGGGCATGGACACCCAGGCCTATATGAGACCACGCACAGATGTACTGTACCATATTGTTAATTTAAAAACACTGGCAGCCCAATAGTAACAGCCCGCTGTCTCCCTTCCACCTCGCTGGAACTGTTTTTTGGTTTGGTACTGATGTGCCTGCCAACTTGATGTTTCTAAATATTGTCACAAATCTCTGACATTTCTGTGCTGATATTATTTATACATTCCTGCTGTAGGCACACGATGCACTGAGGTCCATAAGGTTTTGGACAGTGATACGGTTTATGCAGTTTCGCCTCAGTACACCTCCACAGTGGATTTTAAATTCAATAAGCAAGACAAAAAGTGTTGCATTATCTGCGAGTTTGCTTTCCCCACCCGTTTGTCTCCACTTACACTTGGCTCACATGCTGTGGTTTTCAGTCAGAGCCCTTCAATGGTCAAGGCAGCATGTCATCTGGAGGATCAGGAGGATACAGTACCTTCACACAGGCTGCAGTGAATGGGGTAAGTCACAGATGCACTCGTCCCACAAAGACATAACCTTGTGTAAGTTTAGTGTTAACGTTTCTTATGAGTGAAATACATCATGTGTATAGTTTGGAGTTGTTTGGTTAGAGGACGGTGGGAGGATTTCAGAGCAGATGCTGGTTTTCTGGCAATAGCAGACTAATAGATTAGTCTCAGCTAATTCTGTGTGTGTCGAGTCACTGAAGCAACTCGACCGACTCTTGTTAAAGTGGACTGATTTTATTTTCCAGCTCCATAATTTTATTCTCCTCAAAAAGAACAACAAACATTGGGTGCCCAGGTGGCTCGTGGCTGAGCAGCGTCCTTGTATACTGCAGTGCTATGGTGCAGGCAGCCCAGCTTCATGTCTGACCTGTGGCCCTCTGCTGTGTCTCAGCTTTTTGTATATCTTCACTGTTTATCCAAAAAAAAGGCCCAAAAATCTTTTAAAACAGTTTCAACACTGGGTGAGCCGGCTGTTTTTAACTTTCTTCAACATACTTTTACCGGATTCTCTGAAACTTTGGCTGTTTATTACTAGCATCCATCACTGGAAGAGAGTCTACAGTTCACTTTGACAACTGCATCATGAGGAGTTGTTCTTGTTGAACATTTCATAGTGTGACTGAAGCTCTAAATACTCCTCATCCTCGTCTCTCAGCCAGCTCGGGGTGGAGTGTTGCCTGGGTATCCCACCTCGCCAATGGGAGGAAATCCTACCCCTCCAATGACACCTGGGACGTCCATACCTCCTTATCTTTCTCCGGGCCAGGACACCAAACCCCCCTACCTTACACCAGAAACCAAACCCAGCATGAACACCCAGCAGCCCCCTACAGGTGAGACTCAGCTGCCACACATCAGAAAGCACATTGCGAAATTTAAATGAAATTTGAATGGAAACAAAACTCTGCTCGGTTACTTGTAATCTGGCTCTGTAGTAAATGCTGAATCACACAGACAGCACTGAGAACTCTCATGGTGGTGATAGAAAGTACAAATAATTAATAAATGAGAAAACACTGGAAAAATGTGAATGTAGAACTAAAAATAATTGAGCAATGAAAATGTCGAGGACACCACATACAAGTCAGAGAGGTTAGTCTTAGTAGTCATCTAAAAAATACAGGTATTTTTCTTTCTTTCAGATGCTTTTCAGGCTCAAATTAAATGTCACCAAAAGCACTAAAACATGTATGTGAAGGCACCAGGTTGATCTTGAGTTCACTGATGCATCAGAAACCTTCTCTTCCAGGTAACCCCAGTGACGACCTGCGTCTGACTTTCCCTGTGCGAGATGGTGTCGTGCTGGAGCCTTTCAGGCTGGAGCACAACCTGGCTGTCAGCAACCACGCCTTCCACCTGCGAGACTCTGTCTACAAGACACTCATGATGAGGTACGAAGAATTCAGCTTTATTTATGCAGCGGCGAACCACAGCAGTCGCCTCAGGAGGCTTCATAGTGGAAGGTAAAGACCCCACAATACGACTGAAACTGCACCCACATAAAAGTGGAAAACTGAGGAACAGCCTGAAGCCTGAGCCTTGACTTGTGCATTCACTGACCATTGGACCAGGATATGGCAGAATAAAATAAAATCCATAATCCGTTCTCTTTAAAAACATTTGAGGGGCTTCGGACTTGACTGCAAGCCTCCCAAATGTTTTTTGATGGGAGATGGAAATTCTGCAGGGTGCAGTTAAGTAAAGGCCACATTTCAACTGTGACTTTTTGTACCTCCAACACAATATCTGCTGTAGAGCATCATCCTTTTCTGTTGCTCCTGCTGAACAGCTTAAAACACTAGAAGGAAAACAAACCAGCTTGTCTGATAACCCACCCAGTCCCTCCCTGATGGCCATGCTGTCTCCCTCCACAGGCCAGATTTAGAGCTCCAGTTTAAGTGTTACCATCATGAAGACAGACAAATGAACACTAACTGGCCTGCCTCGGTGCAGGTAAGCATCTTATGTATTTTCTGCAGGTAAACATACACACAGGTATGTTTGTAATAATGCATTTATATATCTCTTACTCCTAAGTTTAATTATCGCAACTAAGTGCTAAACTTTGACCCCAAACCTAATTATAACGTCAAACCTAAACCTCTTGAGATGAACTCTTGTGAACACGCCCACTCACTGAGTGGGTATGTAACTGTCTCCACTCGTGATGCATTTAGGGGACATCTTTAAAATGTGCAAATGTACAAAATTGAAGAGCGAAGCTTAATTACTTTTTTGATCTGTACACTTGTTCATCTCCTCCTTTGTTTCTTCATTTGCATCAGGTCAGTGTTAATGCAACTCCTCTGTCCATTGAAAGAGGTGACAACAAAACCTCCCACAAGCCCTTGTACCTAAAGCAAGTATGTCAGCCAGGACGCAACACTGTCCAGATCACAGTGACAGCATGCTGCTGCGTAAGTCCCTTCATATGTTTCCTGACTCAGTCACACAAAAACTTATTAGAGTACATTTTACATTTTACTGATGAATTAACCCCATTTTGAACTCACGTTCTTGTCGTGTGTCTCTTTGTCCCCAGTCGCACCTGTTTGTGTTACAGTTGGTGCACCGGCCGTCTGTCAGGTCTGTTCTGCAGGGTCTGATGAAGAAGAGGCTACTGCCGGCCGAGCACTGCATCACAAAGAGTGAGTGAACCACCGTGTCACTTACAGCAGAAAGTTTTCATTTAGCACTTTGCCACCCTGTCGGGCCGTTCTGTGATTGGCAAAGCACTCTGCAGCTTGGCATATGACACAGGCTGTATATAAAAGATGGAAATGGCCACTGTGAGGTCAACAATTGATTAGCAAGGTTATGTAACTGAGCCACCTTGGTGTTTTGAAAGCATAGTGAGACTTTACACTCGTGGGCTAGCATCTTGCCAATTGCATGATAAAGTATACCCTTATACCCATCTGCACACTAAGGACTACAGTTTATAAAATGAATGTATTCAGTATGAGTTGAAAGTAGAGTCCATAAACTCAGCCTTGCTGAGAACACAGAGTGATGAGCTGATCTTTTCCCATAGACTTCCTGTTGTGGGAAAATTAATTGGGCATCGAAACCAAACAGATTTTCTGAGATTCATTGAAAGAAAGCTCTGCAAAGGGATCAGTACATAATGAACAGTCGTTTGACTCTCGGTAACCCTGACGTCAAGGTGAACGCCATAACTCGAGAACTATGTCGCGTAAGATGTTCAGATTGATGTCATAGATGCATGTGCTAAAATTCTGGGATGCCTTAGCAGGCTGCTAGCCAGCGGTTGATCGACCGGCGTTGCGCCATGCTGAGGATTTCACCGGCTCAGCGGTTAGCATTAGCTTGCTAATTCGCATTAGCATTCTAATGCTAACACCCCGCACACACATGCCGTGCTGAAAATTTTTTCTGGCTCGAAGCCTGGCTTAGTTTTTACTATAAAAACGGCAGTCACAGAAAGTAGAGTATATACATAGAGTATATATCTATACATATACACATATGTACACACACATACATGAAAAATAAACACTATATCCAGATTTTAAAACACTACATACATTTGTAGCCGAGGTGGGAGTGACAAATAAATAAATGTATGTTTTCTGTGTGTAAAAAGGATTTTGCTCCTGGTGATCTCTAGATTCTAGATTCCTAGTTGTGAATTCAGCCCTGGTTAGCTGTCACTTAAATTCATGCTAGTCTTACCTGTTCTCCACTCTGCGTTCGTTATCAATTGAGATTTCAGTGGCGATCTTGTCGGCTCTGCTGTTAGGCCTCTCGTCTTCTCGATAATCTGCTGCGAGCTAAGTGCCCTTTCAGTCTCGCTGCATCTGGATCAGCACAAAAGCAGAGAAATGCCATTCTCATCACCAAGACTACTGTGGAAAAATAAATTGAGCACTGAAATCAAACCGATTTCCTGAGATTTATTGAAAGAGAGCTTTGCGAAAGGATCAATGCAGCACGAACAGGCTTTGACCAGCATTGATACGGCAAAGAATAAACACCTTTATACTCGTGTGGACACACAGCTTATAGTTATAATTGTTTTGTGTCTTTGCACACTCAGTCTCCATATCAGGAAATTATTTCTTACAAGAACATTAAATCAGGTAAAACACAATTTTTTCATACTGACTTTTCTTTGCAACCACAGGAATCATTTAGAGCTCGTCTCTGGTGAAACAGCGTGAACAAAGCCCAGCTGTTTATTACAAATTAATGCCTTACTTTTGTTGGTATTATTAATTACCTACCTTACATTATAAAGTGTCTTGAGGTGACTGTTGTGATTTGCTGCAATATAAATAAAATTGAATTGAATTAATTGATCTGTACTGAAGCTGCTGATAAAATGCAGTGCAAGTATGCCTACAGTAGAGGGCGTCTGTTAGCAAATGCAAACACGCAGTCGGTATCTGGCAGATGTTCCATTTCTGAAGTGCTTTGAGTGCACTCGGGAGCTGCAGTGGTTCAGCAGAGCAGCTCCGGGAGCGCTCAGGTACTCAGCGTTTTCTCTTCATGGCTGTTGTGTTTCAGTAAAGAGGAATTTCAGCAGTGGCACCATTCCTGGGACCCCTGGTCTCAATGGGGAGGATGGAGTGGAGCAGACAGCTATTAAAGTTTCGCTCAAATGCCCCATCACATTTAAACGAATCCAGCTGCCAGCCAGAGGCCATGACTGCAGGCACATACAGGTAAGGTCATTAATTTATTAGCTAATTATTATTTATACCTCTGAGAGAACTGACTGAACTTATCCAATGTGGAAATCTTTGATTTTAAAGTGTTTCGATCTGGAGTCGTATTTGCAGCTTAACTGTGAAAGAGGGACCTGGAGATGTCCTGTATGCAAGTAGGTGTGCATGAACAAGGACTTATTGTACTTTATTGGATCAGTAATCAGCTTCAAGTTTCACTCGCTGTTTGCTCCTCTTGTTCACAGTAAAACAGCTTTGCTAGAAGGACTGGAGGTGGACCAGTATATGCTTGGGATTCTTGTCTATATCCAGAAGTAAGTTACTGTAAATTGTTATATAACAGCTACATCAACTCTAAATAATTAATGTAATAAATGCAAGCCAACCATATTAGATCACATGCTCTGGCACTGCATCCGCTGGTGTGGACACAATAAGGAAAATATCATTTATCGCACCACCAGTTCATGATATTATTCCTTATTTGCCGTAGTCCTGAAAAATGTTAAAATGCTGTTTTAAATATGATGTCTTACACGTGTGTTTCATCGTCTATAAATTCTCACTTCAGTCCAGTTTAGTTTTATTCATATAGGCCGAATCACATCAATAGTCACCTCAAGGCGCTTTATATTGTGAGGTAAAGTGGTCCTTACCTGTCCTCCTCTTAGATTTTCAATTTTCCACATTTTTGTGAAAAGAAAAGAAAAAAGTTTCCAATAAAAATATTGTGAAAAACGTAGTGACTTTAGACATTTGCACAGTACTGCTCGCGTATCCGTGTACAGTGTTTGATACACTGCCACTTTCACAAGTTCTACAAAGAATGAGAGGTCTGTGATTTTCATTGTAGCTACACTTCAGATGTTACAGACAGAATCTTTAAAGCAATCCAGAAAATCACACCGTCAGTTTTTAAAATAATTAATTTGCATTTTATTGCATGAAATAAGTATTTGATGGAAGTGAAAAACAGATCTTAATGTTTGGTACAGAAACCTTTGTTTGCAGTTACAGAGGTCAGACGTTTCCTGTAGTTCTTGACCAAGTTTGCACTCACTGCAGCAGGGACTTTGGCCCACTTCGGGTTTTGGGGGTGTCCCTGGGTAAGCCAAAAAAAAACAACAACAAATTTTTCCAGTATAAAAAGTAACTCTATCAAAGCCTTTTTCAGCATCTAAACTAATCACTGCCAGCAGCAGCCTATAATTATATCCTTAAAATTTTATCTTCACTTGGTGAGAGTTTATTTCTACTTATGCATTTTCAAGCCTGATTAGCCTTGAAAGGTGTTTTTGAATATAAAGGGAGTTCTTCCTCCCCACTGTTGCTCAGAGTATCATAGGATCGTTTGAGATGACTTTTGGGAACTGGTGCTATTTAAATAATACTGAAATGTATTATGGACACACAGTATTATAAATGAACACAGTGTTTAGTATTGATGATTATTTCATGTCCCTAGCTTTTTGTCTCTCTCTTCCCTGCCCCTGTCAGCTCTGACTATGAGGAGATCACTATAGACCCCGTATGTGGCTGGAGGCCGGTGCCCGTTAAGCCTGACCTTCACATGAAGGAGGAGCCCGACGGTCCGGTCCTCAAA
>VOQJ01020044.1:12935-26170 GCA_015052665.1 Apistogramma diplotaenia
AGGGGGGGGGGGGCTGTCCTGTGCAGAACTGTGCATGCCAGAGAGCCACCCATTCTTCTGGGAACGTAGAGATGGTAAAAGAGATAGGAATGAGGGTGGGTGGACCCTCTGTGAACCAAGTGAGAGGAATGAGATCTGAGGGAGAGATGGGGGAGAGGGTCGGGAAAGAGAGCGCACACACATTGAACAAGGAAAAGGGGGGGAAGACGAAATAAAGCAGAAAAAAAAATAGAGAGCACAGACAAGCTGGGACACGAAAGCAGTCCGGGAAACCAGTTTGTAGCGCAAACAGACGCAGAACGGAGCTTGAAATGTCAGCAAACATTTATCTTGCTCGTATCCCAAGTTTCAGAGGCCAATCACAAGCCGAAGCAGAAATGTCGCAGCCTGTAATTCAAACATCAAACCGCAGCAACGTACCGATGGTGGAAATGTACGTGGAGTTGAAATTGTCCTCAGCAAAACGAATGATCAGACATGTTTTCCCCACTCCGCTGTCCCCGATGAGCAACAGTTTGAAAAGGAAATCATACTTTTTCGCCATGGTTGGAGCTGTTCCGCGAACACAACTCAAAGCGGAGGAGGAGAAAAAGTTGGGAGATCCTTCTCATCCGCTGAGCGCTTTAAATCTCGGTTTCCTCTCCTTGTGAGTTAAAACAAGCAGGTTCCTTACAAAGGGCGCTCCATGTAGCGAGTGGAGCCACTTTTTCACCCCCCCACTTTTCACTCCCAGACTTGTCACCGGTAAATTCCGATCCTCCTCAGTGCCTCTGTGTTGTGTTTGGGGATAAAGTTGAATTCCCTATTTCAGATCAGCTCTCGTGTTTTAAAGTTTCCTTCTGCTGCCATCAGAGAGTCGGTTTCTTTCCGTCTACATACATACCGGAAGGCTACGAGTTTTTCCAGCCTGCATAAATAATGGTAATAAAAAAAAGAAGTCGCCGTCGGCCCCAATCCCACATCAGCTCAAAGACTACGTGTGGGAGAGTTTTATGGGAGTGAACGCTTCATAGGACGCAGGGACCCCGCAAGGCCACTAGGTGGCATCATTTGATCAGCAAACACGTGTAGGGCTTTTTTTATCGGTTCAAAAGTTGATGAAACAACAAGTTTTTATTTATTTTTACTTCATGTACCATGAAATAAAAACTCCCAGTAACTTAAAGTATTTTATGCTCTCAGCTTCTAAAATACGCCTTTTATTTAATTTATTTTTTAGATTCATTTTTATTTTTAATCTTGAGGTTTGGCTTGTTGATATCATTTTAGCTCATGGATATCTCTAACAGCATTTCTAAACATTGGTTCCTTCTCAGTTGATAAGTAAAATAAATAATATTCAACAGCTATCTCAGCCTACCTCAATCAACTGCAACAATAAAATGCTGCTTAAAGTTATTCTGCATTAAGACCGCTCTCCCCCATCGAAGAGTACTTTTACTTAAACTTAATGTCCTTAACATCAGACAGCAATGCCAACATAACTTTGCCTAACTTTAGTCAAATAACAACAAACCTAATGTAATATATCCATGCTCAAAAGATACTGTTGGATATCAAAGAGTCATCATTAGAAATATGAACACTAAGCATGAAAGTTGGCCGTGATAAAAGAATATATAAAGTTAAGGTCCTTCCATCCTTTGTCTTCTGCTCATCCCTGAACAGGATGAGCAGAAGACATTCTGACATTCTCTCTGGTATTTAAATCTTTGGACCAGGCCTCATTTGAGTGCATGGGCCACATACAAGCCAGTTTGATCTCAAGCCATTTAGATCGAATGTTAATCCAGACCAATAAAGCCAGGCCTACAGATTAAAGTGGGTTTACAGAGGCACAAAGCTTTCATATGTAAAGTCATTTAAAACCTAAGGAAGTGTCCTCCTACTTTTTACTGTCTCTAACTTTCCACTCCTAGTGGATGTTGGCATTATTACACCAGGACTAACTGTATTTTATTGAAAAAAAAATTAGTTTTTAAATAATTCAAAACCATCCAGAGGCTCCGACTGGGCCCGCTGGCAGCCCGGCCCAGGCTCCCCTGCTTTATAAATAAAAAATTAAATACAAGAAAAAGAAAAAAATAGGCTTAGTTAAGTAGATCATATTTTCTGCTGGACACGCTTAAATATTTAAGCTTAAGTATTTCACATATAGATGAAGAAGGGCCTGGCCTAATTCATAACAGTTGTTATTGCTGAAAAACATATTTAAACTATAGGATAATTGTCTCTTTTTCCAGAAAATCAATACAAATACGATTTAATTAAAGGCGACAGAAAAATACATGAAAATTGTATTCACGTTACATTTACACAACTAAGTTAATTTCTGGTATGTAATCGATCTTATCTAACGGATAGTTAAACGCGAGTATTTTTTATTTCTTCCTCCCACTCAGTCAGCAGTTTCCGGTACGTGGAGAGCGAGTCTTTTTCCGGTGAGAGTCCAAACACGCAGACATGCCTGTAAGTAACAAAAGCGTCTTTGTACTTCCGAACTCGCCATCAGTCGTTAAAGAGTGTGTTTACAACACAGTTTAAATATGTTAGTGCTTTTAAAAATGCGTTTCTCAATATATTTGACTCTGCGGGTTTACGTTACCGTAAACGTAAAGATTTTAACAAGCGCAATATGGCGAAACACGTGTTCAGCGAGCAGCACACGCGGCTGCACGACCGCGTTAAAATCTCAGTGTTTTTTGTCCTTATTGGGGATGAAGCTGGTTAATGCCGCGCATAAACATGCCAGCAGTCTGATAACTCGCTGTTCTGGTGGCCATTTGTGTTTACTTGCGACATTACGTTGGCTGTTTTGTGAGGTAATTAAACTCTTGACGATGTTTCATCAGCCAGTTTGTGATCGTGGGCATCGCTGCGGTTGCCTTAAGATTATTCCCATAATTTAATCGTAACACTTTCTTTTCTTTCAGTTTCCGTGTCTGAGAAGTGTAACCAGTTCTCGATCCCCTTGCCTCCCTGTAACGAAGGCCAATGACCACAACAGTTATTTAATCACACACTAAAGTCGTTTCGGCGGTTCCGGGTTATTTATTTATTTATTAAAAACTGATTTGTGTTTAAATAAACTGTTTAATATGTTATTCTTCCAGCTCGCAAAGGATCTTTTGCACCCAAGTCCCGACCTGGAAAAGAGGAGGCACAAGAAAAAGCGTCTTGTTCAGAGTCCTAACTCGTATTTCATGGATGTCAAATGTCCAGGTCGGTTTACTTATGAATTATACATAATAAGAGTTAAGAGGTGACTTGTCCAGTAACTCTAAACACATTTGTTTGAGTTCTGCGCCTGATTACAGTACGGGATTTCCCATCTATAAGGCATATTGGAGGGGAAGTATTTACTTGGGTATTGTGTTGTTTTTGGATTACTATTTTTTGCAATAGAAATTCAAGGTTCAAGTGTTATGAGTACTTCTTCAGTCCTGTGCACATTTGCCTTTATGTGTTGCCCTTTCATTGCTTCCTTAGTGATTGGGGTGTCAGCTAAGGCATACAGTGAAGGTTGTGGTTGTCTGTGAAATGAGTTTCAAGTGACTCCTCTACACAAACAGCTGCAAGGACACACCGGCGATCAGTACTGCCGCTGATGTGTAACTGTTCTGTAGCTTTAGCTAACTGGTTTGCGTGCCTTTCGCAGGTTGCTACAAGATCACCACAGTCTTCAGTCACGCTCAGACGGTGGTGCTGTGTGTCGGCTGCTCCACAGTCCTGTGTCAGCCGACGGGGGGGAAAGCTCGCCTGACAGAAGGTACGGGAAAACCAGGAGTTCGTAGTCCTGACTGTGTCTGTACATTTACATTACTGGCACTAACGTGCAGCACTATTTGTTAAAATACAAGAATGCACTTTCGGCACGTGCTTGTGCACGACAGTGCTGCGGCTTGTAACTTAAGTTCGGAAATTTTAGAAGCGACAGACAGTTTTATTTCTTTGAATCATATTTACTTCGTATTTACCTGCAAAGGTGTCACATTAAGAGCTTTGAGACCTGAGAGGTTATACCAAGTGTGTCCTACAGGCACTGATGGAGAGATGGAAGAATACAACTATTATATAAGTTGACACCATGACTTTTCTCCGCTCTTTCCCGTTAAAAGGGCGTAGTTTTCGCCCAGTGGGGTTTAAATACCTGTGTCTCTCCACCTTCTAGTTTTGCCCAGTGCTTGCTCATAGGCAGTATCTCTTTCTAATACTGTAAGGTCCTTATCTTACAATATAAAGGTCACTGTTCATGTGAATTGCCGTTTCATAATTAAAACAGACCTGTACGTGACCCAGTGCAGAGGTGTGTCCCAAAATCCCCAAATTTTGTTGCTGGAGACTGTTTGCCAAACCTAGACTGTACACACACTCTGCATCACACTGTCACATTTGCCTTTGTGTTGCCCTTTCACTGTGCCCCTCATGAACAGGGTGTCAGCTAAGGCATACAGTAACTCTTGTGGCTGTGAGAGAAATGAATCATCACTGATTTGTTTCTACACAATCAGCTGCAAGAACAACACCCAATTTTTCTCACACACACATTTTATTGATTAACAGATCAGATGTTAGATTCAGAGGAATAGCTAATCGTTTCCATGCGATAAAAGACTGGTGACTTAAAAAAATCTTTTAAGTAACGATGCTACTCTGTTGGTTGACCTGCTGTTGCTCATTTCTGGCTTCATATTTTTATTGTTGGACTCTTCTGGAAGCCTGAGAAGTCATCGTGTTCTGGACGTGTGTGTGTGTTTGCATAGACGCAGGATAACGCGAAGCACAATAGGTGCAAGGTTCGATTTTCTCAGTGTCCCACCCACTCTGCCTTCTGCCGCTGACGTAACGAGAGCTTGTTAGCAGCAACCTTCTGCAATCAAACCACGAGTCCGGTGGCGATCGAGTCTTTGAAAAGGCAGATGGTGACATGAATTTTACTGTTGTCTTATCTTATGTCTTTTCAGCAGTGAGTCACTTGATTACACCTTGTTGCATTGGTTGGCTTTTGCAAGACTGGACATTTTTATAGGCTGTTGATATATAAGACACATTATAAGGTTACAATATAATCAAGACTTCTCTGGGCGACTTTTTAAAATTAAAACTTTTAATCCCTGTCTAAACTACACTCCCTTACCCTCTTTCCATAGGATGCTCATTCAGGAGGAAACAGCACTAACCTGATCAGATGAGGAGAAGAGGAAGAACACTGCCATAGAAGTGATGCAGGGGATGACGGAGAGCTGTAATAAGTCATGTAATGTAAGAGGTTGTCTATGTACATAATGCGCAGAGAAATGCGTGGCCTTGTTGAGACACTACTAACATCTTGCATAATTCATTCTTTTATCAAAATAAATTTTAAACTAAAAAAACAATCTCATTAGGTATTTTTGCAATCTCTCATTTTTCTGGTAAAATACATCTTTTGTCTGCTGACGACTCCTTTCAAGTGACGTGGCACATACAGTACGGGGGGGTTTCTGTTTATCTTGCATTCGTTTGCATTACATCCTTTTAAGTATATATTTACTGGGAGATGTGGTCAAACATGAGGCCCAGCGCTAAAGATGTATGCAGATGTCCTCTGGCGAAAAGGAGACAAACTGTGGCTGCATCCCAAGAAAAGTGACTTTAATGCAGTTTTGCTGTGTAAAAAGGGCACCCTGCATGGATATTAAGTGTTAATTTTCTCTTCTGTCTTCTGTGTTAATGCCACAGTGAAGTCAGCATTATAAAGTAGGCAGTGATGTCAGTGGTATCTGTGCAGGGTCCCTCAGTCTGAATGAACTGATTCAGGTAACGTCATTGTTTGCTTTGCTTTAATTGCATTTTAATGAACAGTATGGGTGTGCATTTATGTATGCTTGCGAGCTTCCTGTGCAGATGATGATGTGGGATGAATCCTTGTCAGGTTGTGAAGAATCACTAGCTTTGGAGGGGCCAGCGCCGCAGGAGGCGTTTGTGACCACAGGTTACTCTCACCTGGGCTTTATGCATGTGCGCACGTAGGCCCTTTGCACAGCCTACGTGACAGCAGCGATTTGAACACTGAATAAATAAAAATTAAATCAGGAGACGGAGCGATCTGATAACTTTGTCGTTGCTATGGTTTCATTTTTATTGTCTTGTGTTGGGACACAAATAAAATTATGGTAAACAGGAAATGAGATTCTGGTGTGCCGTGTGTTTATCGAATGACTAACACAGGATAAATATCACCTTCTAAATTTACCTCTGTTTTTTTTTCCATAGTAAGATCTATCAATGCTATTTCCACTGTTCAAATTTTGCCTTTCATTCATACTTTGAGTTATATAGAGTACTCCTACAGCAACCTCATTTTTCAAACACAATGTGTCATATTCACACATAATGAATAGGTTTAGCTTTAAATAATTGGCTCAAATCATTAATATGAGGCACAACAGTGAGTGTCCAGTCATCTGTAAAACATGGTGGCTCAAGACTTCTGCATTGTACCCTACATATCCAGCAAAAATTACAATCCAGCAACAGAAAACATGTTGCTTTGCCGTACTGTCACACCTGAGCACACAGTAATGATGAGCTTTCTGCTTTGCTGCCTCTACTGCAGGCAGGTAATTGCAATGACAGAAGCTGTGAGTCTGACCAGCAGTCGTGGGGCTGTCATAAGGTCACTGACTATTTTGATGTGTGTCTGCTCTGTAATTATGCTGGTGGAGTGGAGACAGGGTCTGGACTCTACTCTGTGAGGTGGTGACATTCTGTGGAAATGGAGTCAAGAGGAAGTATGGCTGTCACTATATAGTCATGTCCAAAAAGTCCAACATCGACTGAAACCTGAAGGTTTCTGTGGTAACAAGTTCTCTGAATTGTTAAAATTTAACACCTAATTTCAATGTAAATATTCTGCTTAAATTCATTCATTTGTAACAGTATCAAATAATTAAAGGAACATTTAGAAAACATAAGATGTGAATGGGAAAAAAATCATGCTGAATATCAATACTGATATGGACTGGGTAATGTACTGGGAATAAAACGATGCCACATCATTCTATAGAAATGAAAATGATCAACCTGCAGAGGGCTGGATTTCATCCCGATACCTAATCACAGTCAGGGTAGCGTTGCCTAACCTGTAGAGGTCTGTGCGTCCCTCCCCAGACCATCTCTGACCCACCACCAAAGCGGCCACGCTGAACGATGTTACATGAGGCACAATGTTCTCCACAGCTTCTCCAGACCCTTTTACATGTGTCATACGTGCTCACGGTGAGCACAGGTGGTGGTGGACCTGACAATTTTGGTATTCTGTGGCAAATGCCAATCGAGTTCCACAGTGCCAGGCATTGAGCACAGGGAACACCAGAGGATGTCGGGCCACCTTCATAAAGTCAGATTGTTTGGTCAGAGACATTCACACCAGTGACCTGCTAGAGGTCATTTTGCAGGGCTCAGCAGTGCTCTTCCTGTTCCTCCTTGCACGAAGGATGCCGGTCGTGCTGATGGATTAAGGACCTTCTACAGTCTTGTCCAGCTTTCGTAGAATAGCTGCCTGTCTTCTGGAATCTCCTCCGTGCTGGGAGACATGGCGAAGGCACGTATTGATGTGCCATTATGGAGGAGTTGGACTACCTGTGTAGCCTCTGAAGGCTCATGCTACCAGCAGTGAGACTGACCTCAGCCAAATGCAAAACTAGTGAAAAAACTGTCAAAAAGACGAGAAGACTTGTTTCATTTTTGCCCCTCCAGCGCACCTGCTGTTAATTTCATTAACACCAAAGCAGCTGAAACTGATTAACAACCCACTCTGCTACTTAACTGAGCAGATCAATCTCCCAGAAGCTTCACTGACTTGATGCTATAAAACCGAACTCAGTGAACAGATGAATAAATGAGCAAAAATCTATTTAACTACCGTTCGGAGCTCAGGGATCCACTGAACACTTAAATTGCTGCTGTTTTAAGTTTAGCAGAAGGAATTTTAAGTGTTATTATTAAAAAATGGAAATAAGATGCAACAGCTATAGATAACCATACCAGCAAACTCAACTTGATTTAAAGAACGTGATTAAAGTGAACTACACACACACAGCAATTCTAATCCTTTCAGCTTCCAAAGTGAGGAGTCTTTACTGGAGACAATGGAAGCAGATAATGGACTTCAAACAGCCTTTGTGTCTGTCAAAGAAATTACATGATGTCAAGAAGACTGCAGTTCATGTTCCATGTGTTTTGATTGATTTCCACTCACTCTTTGTTTTTTTTTCTCACTGTGCATTTCATAACAGGCCACTAAATTTGCTCATTTGTAGGTAACCGCGAATAAGGCTCAAATAATCTATGTGTGCGTGTTTTCATGACACACACGAGAGCATGTTCTTGCTGCCCATCACAGTAAACTCAACCCCAGGCTGAGTGACAGGGAGCAACGCAGATCGGTGGCATGCCGACCGCCCGGACAGCACCTCTGTGACACCTGAGAGCAGCTCTGACAGAAAGGGGACTGACCCCACAATGAGAGGGCCCATCAAGAGCAGCTGGTAACAAAACCCCTCCTGAGACAGACAGACAGACAGACAGTGACCGTCTGTAAACAGCTGCAGGGGATGAATGACAGGGGAAGAGTTTGTTATTAGCAAGCCAAAGATTTTGGCACAGGCTGCAAAATGATATATTGTAGGTAGGGGGCGCTAGAGTGCAACATTAACTGAGATTTCTTACAAGGTGGTGCATAAAAATAACAACCATTAAGAGGTTTTAATTTAATGTGTGCAAAACCCTACCGCAAAAACACTTGGTGTGTGTGCTGACACAGAGGTTAAACGAATTGAGGCAGTGCATGGGTCTATATCAGAGAACATGATTAGACATTACCAGCCTAAACCCTACCTATTTGTGTTCATTAAATTCCTGTCCTGTAGCAAACCTGCACTGTCTTAGGATGCTTAGGATGAAACACCTGATTAAATACCTGTCTTATTGTATGCCCACCTTTTCCTCTGGTGCTGAGCATGCTCCATCCTCCTTCTGAACTGATACAGATATGCAAAACATTAACATATTGGGGATTATAGTCACTAGCCCTGATAAACCCTTTTGTTCTGCAAAGTCTGGACTTCAAAAAGTCTGTCAAGATGCGAAGTAATCAGTGTCAGGTCATCTCTGAGTGGGAGGCAGAGTGGAGGATGGGACAGGAGGATCGATAGAGAAGGGCAGAAAATTCACTAAGAGACATGCCAGATGACTTTTTATGGTATTGACCTGAGCGGTTTGGATTCTCTTTTTCAGTGTTAAGGTAGAAGTAAGATGAGAACTGCAATAGAATGAAAAACGGATGTGAAAGAGGGCTGTTGAGAAAATAAAGAAAAATCCAGAGCAAGAAACTGTGGAGAAATTAAACGACTATAAAAGGAAGGCTGTGGGGTTGTGTGCATGTTGTGAGCATAGCACTACTGACCAAGGTTATCACAGAATAGTGGCTTATAACAAAGGAAAGACAGGCTGACCGGGCCCTCCCACGCTGCTGCAAAAGCTCAAACCGCTCTGCTGAGACATAGTTTATCTGCACACATATGTCTCGTTCTTTGAGTTCCCCCTTTGCCAAGGACAGAGTCATTACACTTCATTAGTATACCCTACATAATTAACTGACCTGAACACTTGAGCAAGGTCTGGCAGACCCCACGTTTCCACAGCAACGACCTCAAGCAGAGGCAGCGTCTGGGCCACTAGTCAGCATCCCCTGGGAGTCCACAGTGACAAGTCGTGTCCTGTCACCCACTGACACAAAAAGCGTGATGCACAGGCCAGATGGCATCTCTGAGACACAAGACAACAACAACCCAGAGGTTATGTCAAACAGACTTCGAGGTATTTTTTTTTTTGTCAGTGTCCAATATTTACTGAAGCCCCAAGTTTGTTTTTTTTTTGTTGGATGAAAGCTATCCGCAGCCACAAAAAAAAAAGAAAGAAAAAAGAAGAAAAAAAGGAAGGACTGTTTATTTCCATTTGCAAAGATTTTTAATTATATTTAGCAGAATGACTTTCCTGGGACTGGGAGGTCCAAGGTAGGAACAGCAGCAAGCAAGATTTAAAAATGATCAATGCCAAAATGCAGGTAGTAATTGAACAAAACACAATCTCACTGATGAATGATTTTTAATATCCCCCAATGTTCCCTGCTGTTGATTATTCTGACCTGCTGCTGCTATGTGACCAGGACCTGTTTACTTTAAACCTCATACCGAATGACTGTAAAGGGAGTATTTCATTCATACTGAGCCACAGAGACAGCAAAAGATTTTTCATGCGAAGATAAAAACGAGATCAAGATGATGAAATGTGAAAGCGCACGCCCCTGACGGGTCACGTCAGGGAAGCTGTAGAGGTCTCGGGTGGCTGTGCTCTGCTACATATCTTTCGCCACCTCAGAATAGTAACTCCTTACCTCCACGCTCACAAGGTTGATAAATTAGAAAACATATGCTTAATGACACACACACACACACACATAAGCTTGCATTCACACCCGCAGAACACATCTCTGCGGGACTGAGGGTCACTGTGATGGATGCTATCCCTGGATGGCCGTGAGCAATAAAAGCCCGGTGGCCTGGTACCAACAATTAGTCATGTCAGTTCTGTCAGAGGTTGAAATGAATCATTCTTGTCTCGGTGATCATTTCCTGCATTAATTATTCTGACGATGTAGCTGAAATAGTCTGCAAGCTGTGAACGTCTCTGTGTGTGAGAACATTCAGGGAGACGGAGTGAAGCCTGCAGAGTCACCGAGAGGGATCGGAGGTTGTCAAACTGTACCCCCTTCTGGTCACACTCTGCTAACTGCAGCTCTACATCCTTACTGCATGACACCGAAGGGAAAATGAGAAGGGGGGGGAAGCTACATAAAGAAAATGTAAGTGGCAGAATATAAGCGCAGATATCTGGCAAAGCAATAAGCAGAGTGAGTGAGAGAAATGAGTTGGAGGAAGAAAAACAAGGCAGCAGAGAAGAAATGTAAACACAGGCTGTTCCTGCTTTGTGCTGGCCAATCCCAGGCTAGCTCTTAATGGAGGACACAGATAAATGTGCGAGGACTGTTGTCAATAGTTAACAAGAGGGAGAGGCTCAGTCAATGTAAATATATAATCACTAGCCAGATGCCACTCAGTTGTTTTGTGGTTATCCCAAGTCGTTACCAAACAGATTTACACAGAGATAGAAATGATTTATTTCCCCTGTCAGGAATGTTCTGCAGTATATTATTGCATATTTCAGCTGGTGTTTTACATAATGTCAAGTATCGCAATTGTGCATTTGAGCAACAATTTATGCAAAGTGCGTTAATGTGAAAGCGATGGGACTGAATGCGCTGCTACAAAGTTCAGTCTGGCAACGTTTGTTCATTGTTTATGTCCATACGTCTCCGATTTCTGGGATCTTGCCATGCAGAGAGCATAAAAGCACACTCACAACAATAGGCAATTTACAGTCTCCAGTCCATCTGACCTACATTCCTCTGGAAAGTAAGAGAGTACTGCGGCAGCACACCGACAGAGAAACAAGCATGCCAAGAAGAACGCCGCACACCAAACACAATATGGACACGTTTAAAGGTACAAAAACGGCCACTGTTAAAGTATACTGTGCAACAAAGAAAGTGTATTCATGCTTTTCAAATTTGATGTCACAATTAGCAGCAAAATAACTGCTGCCCTAAAGAGAACTTCAATACACTATAAAATAATAAGGAGAAATCTTCACTTTTTCCTCGCATTACATCAAGGGCCATAAAAATTTAATCGGACCTGAATATCCAATTTATGATATACTGCATCTTATTCCTGTTGGAATCGCCCCAATCAACAGATTTTCCTGAGCTCATTAAAAATAAACACTCAGTGTGAAGGACACGGTGATTGCAAATCAACAGTTTTACAAATGCATGCATGTGAGTGAGTGTGAGCGTGTGTATTTCCGTGGCTCCCCGTGCTCAACATCGCTTTCAGTCAGCGTGAGGAAACTCCCCTCTAACATAGACACAGGCGGTTACTATAGAAACCAGCATCACTTTTCAGGGAAGCAAGCTGGGGAAGGTTGGAAAGAGGCAACGAGTAGAGGAGCCACATAAAAGCACAGGGTTTAAATGAATATGAAATTATAATGTGACTCTGTGTGCGCGCGTGTGCTTGTGTGTGCACGCCAATGCACGCACCTCATTGTGTGTCTATGAGTGCATAACTGTGATAAGCAGAGGAAGGTGTAGCAGCTAGCAGCAGGGAGGCAAGATAGAAAAGAGTAGAGGAAATTAAACTAAATGAAAAAAAACTTGCTGTGCTTGTGGGGTGCTGGGACTGAGGGTGGGATTTGGGGTGAACAGAGGAGGACATGGGGACAGAAACAAAGATGAACAACTTACAGCCTCTTGTTCTAGAGGCCAGAGGCTTTGAAGCTACTGGAAAAACACACAGGTGTCTTATAGATTAAGTAAATAGTCTTAAATAGTTTTCACAGCAGACAGGAAAAGCTTCTATATTAATGATGGCTGCATCATTAATATACAAGAGCATCATCGTCATCGCATAGGGGAGGTGCTGATTCACTGTGATTAACTGGTAGACTTAATGGAAAGTCATTGTTAATGCAATTTGTTGTTTCCATGGTATGATAATGAAAACTGATTCCTAGAGAGATGTTCCTTAAACTTTCTATGGGATGACATCGTTAGTTGATAAAAAGGAGCCTGATTGTATGAAAGTCTATGAGAAAGTTACCTTCTGACTTAATTTCTGAGTATAAAACTGAGTTAACTGTCTTAATTGCCATCGTGACTAATCTGTAAACACTGTTCAGATGTAGAGCAAAATAGATGATCCAACAGTCCGTGCATTTTAATTGGTAAGTATGAGAGTGTACTGTCCTCGGTTTCTCAATCAGACCCACCCCTTGCTTCGGGCATTTGGTTCAAAAACACCACGGCAGCTGGGATAAAAAGATGAGTTCACAAAACAATGGGTGGTTTAAGGTCCCATCTGTATGCTGATAGTGAGAAGTGCACCATTGGTGGTTGACTGCTGAGCATTCCTAGCCTCTAATTAGCTGACTGTCTCCACCTTCAGCCAGAACACTCTCTCCTAAGGGGCTGGATTCGCCAGCCTGAGACATGCCTCATATACAATGAGCTCTGACACACACACACACACACACACACACACACACACAAAAAAAAGACACACAGAGAAAAA
>VOQJ01020044.1:26190-37930 GCA_015052665.1 Apistogramma diplotaenia
GGACTTAAAGATATAAGTGGCACTGGGCCTTGACTGTGAGAATAATATGCAGAGGAGTTTACAAGTAGCCCAGTTATGTCAGTTATGTCAGTGGAAGTCGTATCAAGGGAGGAAGCAATACACAAGTCCCCTGCGGCATCATTAAAAACCCCATCATTTCTCCCTTCATCCCAATTCATACAAACAGACTGAAAATAGGTCAATCAGCAACCTCTGCTCTCATACCCCCCCTCCTCTCTCGCACGCACACATACAGGCAAGTCCCCTGTACGCAGTCTGAGTGAAGTGTGGGAGGGCAGCGTTACCATGGAGCCAATATTTTACCGGTCCGCTTCTGTGGTGACAATGGTATGGCCTTGCTTCACTGCTTCTACCTGCACAGGAACCTGAACCACGATCAGCAAGGTTTACAGACACGCACACATCATTTTTACTCCCTCACCACACTTAGCAGGTTTATCACACATGCATGTGCATGTGGAGAGGAAAGAGGACGGCTCATGCATAGCAGCTTGCTCCCTGGAGAATACAGCATTTCAACTTTAGCAGTTCTTTCTAGGAACAGTCTTTCTCCTTTATTAAGTGCCTAGCTGGACACATACAGTATATGCAGCACACATTTCCCAATAAATTTCTCTTCGGGTGGAGGCCAATCTTCTTATTTGTACATAAAACATTAATAGATTTTGAAAATAAAAGCACTGCAGTATAGTCAGAGTGTGTTAGTCCAGTCTTAATGCAGAGGAAGCTGACTGCCCATTCAGCTAAAACTTGAATGGACCAGGCAGACATTTAAGAGCCTGTAATTTGATCTGTTATACTAACAAAAAACAGCGCATTAATAATTCAAAAACATTAATTCCAAGATTGAATGTGTATTATAGAACCTGCTGATCTAGTTATATTTGTGATGGACTTAGCATGAGAAAGGTTAATTGAGCAGAAAAGGCTGGACTTATATTGCTTTAAACTCCTAAGTAATTTATTTTATGCATCAAGGATTAAAAAATAAGGCCAATGCTGGTGTCTATGAAATGAGGGCTTGAGAATAAGTGAGGGACGGCGATGCGCTTTGACAACAGCTTACTCGGGCCAATCTGAAGACCACACACACACACACACACACACACACACACACACACACCACGATCACAGTGGAGACTCACACTGAGCTGTTAGTGTATTTATGGTTGGCATGTCATTATAATTTACTTGGTTTTATCCTTTGAGCTGGTTTGGTTTGGAATCAGTCGCTCAGGGGCGAGTGTGTAAGGATGTGACGCCACAGATATGTTGGTTAAAGGTCAGAGGTCATCCAGGTGTTCCATCTCCATCGATTCATTCTGTGAGCTGTTTATCCAGCTCAGGTGGAGGCTGGGCCCCCCAGCTCCCCCCCTGTGAGGGGCACAGCGACACACCTCACATCAGATCCTTCAGAGTAACAATTAAAGCAGGTGAACTCATCACTTAACCACGGCTCGTTGATAAAACGGCTTTAGTATTTATTTATGTGCGGCTCTGCACTTGTATCTTATTTGAAAAAATGTGCTGCATATTGAATTATTCTTGTTCTATATTAGGTTATTTTATATGAATCCCTCCTTTGTCATATTGACAATTTAAAAATATATCAATACACAAAGTAAGGGCTGATATTCCCATGCAATAATATGTTTGTAATAAGAGGCTTTTCCTCAGAAACACATTTTCAAAGCAAAAACAAACAGAGGGAGGGAAAAGAGGCGCAGACAGAGATAGATTTGGTCAGATGTTAAGCCTGACTGTGGAGTAATATTCCCCGCTGTGGCGGTGACAATGGCCCAGTGAGCACCAGACTGAATCATCTCTTCCTCTCATCTCTTTGTGTCTATGTGCATCAATTGGATTTGAAATAAAACTCAGTATGTATAAAGCATCCTCTGCAACTGTTTGCTTATTCATATTGCAATGCTGAGCCTGTCAGTATTACAGACAGCGTTTCAGCAGATGACGTCTGCGGGAAAGTCACATATTCCCGGGAAGAAGCCAATGGGCATTTGAAGACACAACCACTGAAATTATCTGACAAATAACATGTTTACAAACGTGTTATTAAACCGGGGTTTTATGGAGCATTCGCGGTGCTGTGATTGTGCTGCACTTCACTTCAGCACGGTGAAGAAGGAGGTTTGGCAGGCAGAGCAGCACTCAGAACAGTCACAACATTTCTAAAAACATCCACGGCACCCTTTAAAAATCATTTTCAAAAAAGGATAACATGTCATCCTCATTTACTCGTCTTCAGCTTCATCACGGAGCCAAATCGCATCCTGAGACCTTCAGAACGATCCAACTCGAACGGCTTCAGGTACGATTTCAGATTAAAACAACTTTTAATTTAATCAGATTTGTTATCATCATTTAGACAATAAGAGGGTCCACGGCATCGTGGTGCAGAGGTTAGCATTGCTGCCTCCTGTGTGGAGTTGGCATGCCCCCCCGTGTCTGCGTGGGTCCTCCCACAGTCCACACACATGCAGTCAGTGGGGTTAACTGCTGATTCTTAAATTGCTCACAGGTGTGAGTTTCTCCAGCCCAACGTCACTGTGCATTTAATATCTTTCTGACATCCTGCACCCAGCTTCAAGCTTCCCACCGAAAACATAAATATTTAAAAGTGCTGAAAAATGTATGATTCTATTAATTTGTTCAGCAGTAAAATGTGTTTGAGGGTAAATTACATGAAGACCTTATTGTTTTGAGTATTTTAAAAATGTAATGTTTGCTTTCCTGCTGATGGAGGAACATGTAATTATTTTTGGACAGAAACAAATATTACCTGTAAAATGTAGCTGAAACTCTCCTGATAACCAGGATCATATCTGCTCTGATTTATGTGGCAGAGTTCAATTAAGAGGAATTTAAACTGAACGCAGTATTTCAGAACATAAACTCTAATTAATTTGAATTTAAATGCACTTGATATGAGCTGAATTTAAATAAAATCTGAATGTTTCACTATAAATCTACAGTATTTGTTAGAAGTGAGTGTTTGTACATTGTTTACATTTGAAGAGGCACACGTCTCAGTTTTCATTTTTTAAGCTTATGGCCCATAAACTGCACTGTTACAGGAACACTGGTTTCATTAATATTTAAACAACAGAGTCGTTAAACGTCACGCCTCAAACACAACACGAGAACAACATCACACATCCACCAAAATCCAATTCTAAACATGACACAATCATAATGAATAACGGACCAGTTCTTATGGACTAGAGCACAAAGCATTCATCTCAATTAAGTAAACAGTAGTAGACAACATTTGCATATCCACACTACATCACAGGCAGTTTGTCAGCTCGTAGCCAAAGGTTTCAGATCTGTGACGGACTGGAGGACCACGAAGGAAACCAGGAAGCTTCCTCCGTGCCTACAGACTCTGCAGAATCATGCGTAGATATCTATTTATACAGATGACCTTTTGACTGCCAAATAGCATTACTAATATCAAACATATGGTATTTTAACATACTGGAATTATACAGAGAATTGCCACTTTGTGAACATCTCATACCTGGACACCAAGGCTGATAACTAAAACTACATGAGGTTTCCTATGAACGTCTACCAGAAGATGTGAATGCAGCACTACGGACAATCCCTACTTCGACCATCACTGAAACCAGTCAGGTGATTTATATCATGGCAACGGCGATCCTTGAGATGCTTGGCCAAAAGCTGCAAGTAGCAGTGCTCTCCATGGGAAAGACTGGTAGAAGCTGAGATGAAGGCAGCATTGAGGGAAACCAGTCAGCTAAAAGAGCTGTAGAAAGGTGTGATGAAGAAAGGAGTACCAGCAAGCTGCCCATACCTGAGGCTGTAGAAACTTTGAAGCGATGACTCACAGCCAGGAGAATAAACCAGATGTTCTCCACTAAACCATCCGAGGTGTCCTCTCAGTGGCAGGGGAACAATAGGAGAAGAGCACCACCACCAAGGCTGGAAAAGGAGCAATACTGGAAGAAAATATGGAGAAGGATGCGACGTACAACACAGATGCTCAGTGGCTGGTGGATCTAAGAGCAGACCACAGAAACCTCCCTGAGCAGGATCAGGAACCATCCCAGTGCAGACCTCCAGGAAACAGTCTCACGAAGGAAGAGCTGGACAGCGCCAGGCCCTGACATGATTCACGCCTACTGACCAAAACAACTGACTGGACTCCACAAGCACAAGCAATGAACCAGCCGCACACATGCATCCTGGAAGGCCCCAGCCTATACAAGATTAACGGGAACCTCAGAGCCTTCACCAGGAACTCAATGGGGATGTGGAGAACAACACTAGCCACTTACCAAGGAGATGCTCCGTCCACACTGCTGTTCTGCAGAGGTCTGAACCCCCTCAGCCAGATCATCGACAAGACTGGCTACGGACTGCAGATCGGAGTAAACATCAGCCATCTCCTCTAACAAGAGTGAACAAGACATCAGTTCACTGATCCACACCACATGGAGCTACAGCGAAGGCACTGGAATGTCAGTCGGACTGGACAAGAGTAGTCGGATGGTAACAAAGAGGGAAGGTAGTCAGAATTGAGGGGATTGCTCTACCAGAAGGCAACATCGCAGACACTCACCAGACCGAAGACTAGTGAGTTTAAGAACCACTATCCTGGATGAAACAACAAAAATCCACGAGTACATCAGGAAGATGGCCACAAACGTGCGTAGTGAGCACCACAGGCAGCAGAAACCTGAGAAAGAACAGGAACCATCACGGAAGGACAGGCCTCTGCACGGCACGTACCTCCGGCAGATATCGAAAGATTCTACCAGTGGCTGGACAAAGCTGGACTGGCAGCACAGAGGCACCAATCACTGCAGCACAGGAACAAGCTCCTTCATCAAAGTGGGATACGCCCCCGAAGGTGGCCGAGAATAACAGAGCTAAGATCCTGTGGGACTTCCAGACACAGACAAACCTGAGATGGTGAACCAACCGGACATCGTAGTCGTGGACAAGCAGAGGAAAAAGGCCGCAGTGACAGATGTTGCAATAACATTCTATCAATTATTCCATCAATTAATCTAATAATCGGATAAGGAAAACTTACTGCAGACCTTTCTGTGCGAAACAAACAGCGATGGATGAAGCAGCTACAAAGTTCTCTTTTCTTCACGTCAACACTTGCAGATCAGGTGGTTGATGAAGGACCTCCAGCTGTTCCCCAGTTACAGGCACAAGCTTTGGTTCTGGTAATGGCGGCACCTGGACTGTTGGATAGTTTTTGACATTGTCCATTAAGCAGTCCTTAAATTAAATTTGATATCTGAGTGTTTCTTAGTTTTGGACCAGTCAATTAGTCTATTTTCCCTTGATAAGTCGACTAAGAAATTAGTTGCCAGGAACAGACTTAATATCTTATTTTTTTGGTTATGTTCTTAGATTCGATTAGTTTTGATTCTTTAGTCTCTGAGCAACAACTTTCAGGCAATTTTTAAAAAGATTCATCACACATCTACTTACAGTGTGACATCATATGTGTTAAGGGGCTATTATTCTTTGCTTCTTCGACCCCTGCTTGTGGCTCACCGATATTGTCATATTTAGATCCCTTGGCTGCCCTTGTCATAACGTTTGGCCGCCTCCAACAGCGAGCAGCAAAGTGAGAATGGTTGGCACCGAACCTGTCATCTTCCATTCATTATCATGACAACTGACAGACTGTGCTGAGGATCATTCAAATCCACGCAGGCCCACTAAATCTCAATAAAGTGGAACGTCAATCTGGCTCTGGATCTTCTTCGCGTCTGGGGTTTGTCCCCGTAGAACAAGAACAAGCTGTTAGATTGACACAACACACACTCCCCTAACTGTTATTGATTATTCTGCCCACCCATTTTAACAACCTACCCAGCCTTAATTCCCTTTCTATCCGTCTTTGTCCTCCTCTCGCACTGTCTGACTCATGTGCAGCTAAATTTCAATTAGTGAATTATCAGCTGCAGAACATTGCTGACCTCCCAAATCAGGCGTTTTCCCACAAATTAAATGTCATCTTTTAGTCTGCTGATGCTCGTGTAGGTAAGGGACCATGGATAGAGCACTGCTGGAGGTTATAGAATGCTTGGCAGAGAAAAAGGAGGAAGATGTGAGTTCATTACCCAGACACAATTTCTCTCTCCTCCACCTGCAACAGGCTAGCCATCAGGGGAAATATCTTGATAGGACGATAAAGCAAAAAGAGACAGAGAATATGCTCAATAGTGCTTTGGAAAGGCGCCAATTGGACTTTGCTGAAAACACAATCTGGCGATCCAGTGGGCTGCAAATTGGCTGAGTATAATGCTGGTGTGTGCGCGCTTTTGTAAACTAGCTTGTGGGTGTGTCAGACAGAGGGACATTCAGAAATGCTACCCTGGAGCTGCAAGTGAAGATGGTAGAGTGGGCTGTCCACTCTACCACACAAGGTTGATTCTTCTACCCTCAACATGCCAAAACGTCCTTGGGAAGGACAGTGAAACCCAAGTACACCTGCAGCTGAAGAGGCAAATACTTAAGATCTTATCTTGTGGTTACTTTTGTTAATTAAAACCAGAGATTAATAATGTCTTCAGAAAGATGCTAACAGCTGTGGCAGTTTTTGTTGCAGTGATCTACACTGGACTGGACAATCCAGCCTTACACAATCAAATGTGCACCATTAACCCTTTGTGACCAGCTGGAGTCCACTGGTATAACTGCTCTGAATAATTCTTAATTCTTTTTCATATAAATCCAGAGGATTTACACTGACATACGATGCATTCAACGTGTCCCAGAGCGCCATATAATTGCTGCTTTAATCCTAAATATGATCAATGCATCTCTATTAATGGGCTATGTACTCGTGGTGTGCTATTCTAAAAAGGCTGGTGTCGATTTGATATCAAGTATCAATATCAGTATTGCTGATACCAAAACTGATACCGATACTTTTAACCAAACTGAAAAGGGTGTTTTACGTTTTATGACTCTTCTTCCACAGAAGAGTGCCGCCCACTGCTGACACATCATCACATGAAGAACTAATATATGCCAGTTAAATGCAATGATGTAAAAAGTGACACGTGATTAATGCGAAAGCAGCTCATTAATCGGGTGATTTAGTGCACAGAGCGGTGAAAAACATTTTTAGTCCAGTTATTTTATTACTGAGCGAAATCTCAAAACTCTGAAGCTTTAAACTCTGAGTTTGTGCTTCATTCAGGTGTTCTAACCAACAAAGAATCTATATTACACTTCAGACACGTTTAGGGCTGCATCAATCGATTATTTTACTAATCGAGTATTCCATCAATTAATCGAGTAATTGAATAAGAAACACTTTTTTTTGTGCCTGATTCACACTCCAGTCCAGTAGGTGGCAGACAGAGCACCGTGACCCTGATGAGACGCTCAGCCCGAGACAACTGAGCGCTGCAAAGTTTAAACAAAGCAGCAGAATTTGTGTCGATAATTTTTAGAATTGAATTACTCGAGTTAATCGATGCATCGCTGCAGCTCTAGACGGGTTTATTCTTTTAGCTGCAGACTGATGAGGGTAAAGATTAACTATAAAAACAACTTAATCTACTACAAATGTACAACGTCAGCACCAATGGTTATATCCAAACATTTGGCATAGTTCATGTTTGAGGTATACTTCAATAAAATGATGTAACACAGTTTAGCGAGCTGGACTGTCTGAATACACTTCAACTTTACCTGTATGATAAAGTATGAGCTACCTGGACATTCTTCGCCTCTCACACCTGTGACAGTGGGCTCTGTGTCCACGCTGGGGGGGTCTGGCTCTGTCTCAGGGACTTCCTCCCTCCTGCTCCTCCGGAACAAAGCTTTGTCTTTTCCGTGGCGTTGCCCCTCATAACTGCAGAGTACCGCTGCTCCACGGTCCGAGTTCCACTCACTGCAGCCGACGTGACGCTGTTCGGTGCCGCTGAGTCACGTGGCAGCCAACTAATCACAACAGAGCTGGGAGGAGGGGGCGGAGCAAAGAGTGCCCGCACGAGAGGAGCGGTGTTTGTACGGAAGTGTCTGCTTTGTGATTAAAGAGAAACGCACTGAGGAGACAAACCAATACCAGCACTGCATCATACTATCGATATGTGGGTGGAGCCACCCAGCACTGATGTGTACCACAGACCTTTTCTCTCAAAGACGTTGTTGTAAAACAGCTGACTGATCATCTGCAGAGGAATCATTTATTTGAAGAGTTTCAGTCAGGTTTCAGAATTCATCAGAGTACAGAAACAGCATTAGTGAAGGTTACAATGATCTTCTCATGGCCTCTGACAGTGGTCACAGCAGATCACTGCCCCTCCCTGAGTCTGGTTCTACTGGAGGTTTCTTCCTGTTAAAAGGGAGTTTTTCCTTCCTACTGCCACCAAGTGCTGCTCATAGGGGGGCGTTTTGACTGTTTTCTCTGTAATTATTATAAGGTCTTTACCTTACAATATAAAGGCGGCTGTTTGTTGTGATTTGGTGCTATAAATAAAATTGAATTGAGTTGAATTGAATCACTTGTGGTTGCTAGGATACCTAAGAGTAGAATGGGAGGCAGAGCCTTCAGCTTTCAGGCCCCTCTTCTGTGGAACCAGCTCCCAGTTTGGCTTCAGGAGACAGACACCCTCTCTACTTTTAAGATCAGGCTTCAAACTTTCCTTTATGACAAAGCTTATAGTTAGGGCTGGATCAGGTGACCCTGATGTTTCAGTGTTTCTTCATCAGTCACTTCTGTCTCTGTAGTTACCCAATGTCTTGCTCTCTTCTAGTGTCTCCTTTCCCTGTCTTCCTATATAACAGAATCCAAGTCTCACTGGCTCAGTATGTTCACCTGCCTCACTGGTTGCAGAGGCGTGTAAACCAACAAATGTACTGTTATGTACCTTTACAGCAGGCAACACAAGTCAAAGGTAACAGAGGGCCACACAAATTCAATAAAGAAAGATTATTAGGACAAATTGAACAAGATTTATTGCTAATATAAATAGTTGTTTGACACAATGAAACGTAGTCTGTGTGCAGCTTATTCCTTCAGCTTCGATGGCGGTCTAATTGCCCCATGAAAAGAGATCTGCAGAAATGTGAGGGGGTACTCACTTTTGTGACACACTGTAAGCTGTGGACTTTAGAGCACGCTGAGTGGAGCCTGATTGGCTCAAGGGCAGAAAGATGATTGGACTAGAGAGATGAGGTCAGATCTTACGCCTAAGCATCACTTGCAGACATTGTCCCAAACCTTTCAAAGTTTTTCTTCACCCTCTCATTGGACAGCACAGTGCAGAATGCCAAGAAGAATGAGGAAGAATATGTAGCAAATGCACAAAGCAGCAGTGTAATAGTTATTATCTTAAACAGACTGGAAGCTTGAATGCTAATGTACAGGCAAACGCAGCATTCCTGACGCCACTAAAATCCATTATACTTTGTGAAGTGGCAGTGATAATCACAAAGCTTGGCGCTCACATCTTTATAAGATGTCACCATACTAGAAGCACGCCTTGGCAACAATGTCACAGCGTTTAAGATTTCCTGTGAAAAGAGTGCAAAGGAAGAGCGACATCAAAGTGCTGGCTTTGCAGTTACAAACACACTGATTCTTATCGAGGAGCCAGGATGAACTGTTGTTCCAGCTGATTCCTGCAGATGGTCACGTCAGCTTCATTAGTGATTAGACTGATTGGACAGCATCCCATAATAAACACGTCTAATACAATATTAAAGCTTGAATCCTGGTTCTGTTTTCTTGTTTTCTCACTGTTACTTTTGACAGTATTTGGTTTTGTGCAACCAGTTGTTGTACTATGAATGCATTTAGGCTTCAAGCATCACCTGATGTCTTTCTCCTCCCAGCTTCACATCTGATCTCTGCATGTGAGGACTGCCTCGTCACCACGATTAAGCAAACTGATTACCAATATTTTTCCTATTGTAGCGAGCAGGAATGATTATTTTTTAAGCCTCAATCTTTCCTAAACTTCACTAAGTAGTTTGTGGTGCTTCAATCTTAAATATAGTAATCTGTCTCTAGTAATGGGCTATGTACCACAGGCTTTTAAGGTGGCAGTAATTAAACCATTACTTAAAAAGCCATCACTTGATGCAGCTGTCTTAGCTAATTACAGGCCAATCTCCAACCTTCCTTTTCTCTCAAAGATCCTTGAAAGAGTCGTAAAACAGCTGACTGATCATCTGCAGAGGAATCATTTACTTCCAGTCAGGTTTCAGAGCTCATCACTCATCATTCATCACCACTGAAAAACACTTCATTTCCTTGCAAGTGAGCAAGTTTACAAATTCAGCAGGTGATCTAATGATTATTTCCCCCACTGTAGGAATCTTGGGTCAAAAATCGCACTGATCAGCCAAAATTGTGAACATTGTTTAGCTCCATCAATCCAGTTCATCTGCCAGACGTCCAGTTTTGCTGGTTAAGATGTGCACGGACAGCAGCAGGACGTCTTCAGGTCACTACACCACTCAGTCTACACCACTGTGCACTAAAGCTACCAGAAGAAAGATGTGTGCGCCCCTCAGTAACCTCATGTAGCCTCATGGAAGGTCGGGTGGGGCTGTGGATATTAATTGCAGTACCTTGATGTTTATTATGATCACATAAAAGAACAGCTGAGAAATTAAGAGCATTTAGAGAAACAAGTATAAAGTGACGCGCTGACAAGCAAACTAATAATCACCAAATAATGTTGAAGAGTGTATGACACAGACGTATCTGTGCTCAGCTCTCCATCAGCACGCTGCTCTGTGCTGTCATGCAGGTCTTAATGCTTTATGCAGCTGCTTTCTTCCAGCACCACCTGCTAAGTTCTGTTTTTATGCACCACGGGGGGATTATGTACTCCTGGCCAAAGTCTAATGCAAGTGCAGCAGTTAGCCATAAAAGCAGATTTAGCCATCCCTATTGCCATGTTTTCACCATTAATAAACCTTTTAATATTAATATGTGAGCATGTGCATGTAGCCACTGCCTTCATAAGTCAGTCACAGTTTCTAAAGACTTCATCACTAAAACAAGTAAAGAATGAAATCAAAACAAAGTAGTCATCATAATCTAGATCCTAATGGACCTTTAGAGCATCAGCCTGGACGAGCCGTAAAAATGAACTGTGCTGCTCGTCAATAACACCGGGCAGGAAGTGGGAATGCGCAGCTCTCGGGCTGCTAATGGAAGCTCATAATTCCAAACCTCTCTGTTCTCTCACTTTGCAGAACAGAAGTGAAACTCTGTGGACACAATTCCCTTTCTTCTTCCTTTAAATAATGCATGAAAGTGAATAGATTAATTTCCCCCCTCTGTTCAATATTTAAGTGTACAAGGCTACCACTGATCCCCACTGACTCACTGTTGCTATTTACGCTGCTTATGCTGCTTTGAGAACCTCCTTAGTAAGTGTCCCTGCGTCCCACCACTACTCCTCTGACACTGCAGCACAAGAGTAATAGTGTATGGATTCTCAAGTAAAAGGAAACCATATATCAAGGCCAGTGGGTCAGTGGGTAATTTCCTCAAGCTGCGCTATTGAGGATCAGCCGGCAGGGATATTAAGAATAGGCATAGTTAGGCTGCTGAATTGAGTCCCATTACAGCTGGATCAAGTTACTGAGACCCCACCCCCCCCCCCCCCCCCCCCCCCCCCCCCCCCTCTGCCGTAGCCCCGCCGGGTCATCAGTGCAGCGGGGTTTTTCCCGGGGG
>VOQJ01020045.1:8656-20512 GCA_015052665.1 Apistogramma diplotaenia
TAGGAGAAGGTTTAGCCTTTTCTACTTTCATTCCCTCTTTTGACATCCCCCCTGCTTCCTCCTTTTCCTTTCTTTTTTTTTTTTTTGGTCAGAGATGATAGGAACTGAAGGGGAGGGGAAAGGAGGTGACGGGAGCAGAAGAGAGGTAAGGAGAGGTGATAGAGACAGAGAGGGAGGAGACGGGGGAATAAAGGTGGATGGCAGTGGAGAGGAGAGGCAGAGACAAGAGGAGATGAAAGGAGGGAAATGAAAGGGAGAGGTGAGAGGAATAACGGTGAGGCCAGTACATGACAGAAAAAAAATGAGAGGAGGAGAGGGGCGACAAAAGAATAGACTTGAATGTGAGGCAGAAGAAGGTGGAGAGGAAGTAGGACAAGGACAATGAGAGGAAAAGATCAAGAGGACGGAGGAAAAGGGCTGCAGACAGGGAAAAAAAGGAGAGGTGACACAGATGTGGACAGAAGACGTAAAGATGAAGAACAAGTGAAAAGAGGGGCCAGTAGAGGAAAACTGGGAAAGAAATGTGAATAAACATTACCAGAAAAAAAGAGAAGAAGGAAGAGAGCGAAGAGGAATAGAAGAAATCTGCTAAACACAAGACAAGATAGAAATACAGTTGAGATGGAGGCTGAAAAGGTTGGAAAAAAAGAGGATAAAGACTTAAGAGAAAGGAGTCCGGACAAAGCTAAATTGGGTATAATGTTGCAGAGTTAAAAGTGCAAAAGTCAAAATGTATAGAGAAACAGGAAAGGATGGAGAGGGGGGAGGCTGAGCGCGTCGGCAGAAGGGGAAAGGATGAGAGGAAAAAGTTCACGTAAACGACGGCGAGGAGGGAGGAGAAAAGCTTGTAGACAAAGGGTAATCGGGAAGAGAAAGAACTGAGATCTGTGCTGCTCTGCTGGGCTTTCTCAGCCTGTCGCTGAAAGTCACAGATGCATGAGGGCTTCCTGTAAATAATTGAAGAGGGGGAGTCCCCCCCTGCATACACACACACACACTCACACTCAGCATAAATCCCCTCTAAAGCTGCATAGAGGGAAAGTGAGGATGTTTGATCATTTTCCAGCTCTGTGACTGATGTGCAGACAGCTACAAGATAACGAATATATAAATTATACACAGCAGGTTGGATTTATTGTGATGTCAGCACTGCTTGATGTTTAATTGGTTGCTGCAAAGATCCTGGCTGTTGCACTGGTGGTAAGAAGATACTCATTAAACATTACAAGGGTACCATCACAGCTTGTTTTATCCCAGTCTGGACCAGAGCAGTGATGCTTACCTTTATGTATTTGGTAATTGCTTGGTTCAGGTTCACATTAGCTGAACAGTGCTTATTTTTATTTTCTGGAGACAGTTTGGCTTATCTTTCATCCCTCTTGGCTCGGGATGTCGATACAAATCAGACTCCAGTGCCTGCGACTTCCAGCAAGTCATGGTGCACTTGTTAGCAGCCTGTTCTGTAACAAGTTCAAGGTAGACCGCTAGTTCAAAGCATTTTGCACTTGGAAGGACTTTTACATTCCAGTGTGTTTGGTAGCACATGTCGAGATATGATCTCGTAGCTACAGTTGTGTGAAAACACAGGCAACCCTTTCAAACAATGACTGCAGATAAAGGCTCTTGAAGAACACCACAAGGAAAATGAGCTTTTTCAACCATGTATTGATTAAAGCCTGAGTGATAAAGGATTTTTAAGACAGATACAGATACTTGGTGATTTAAGGTTCCGATATTTTATTCAGACACATAAAACATAAACACATTTCCCTAACGTGTGTTTTCTGTGGTTATTTGTGAACCCTTACTGACATGCTGACATGACTTGTTGTCACATGTCATAAATGAAGCTTTTGCGTTCTGCCCGATATCAACTAATATCAGCAGGGCCGATATATCGGTCGGGCTCTAATAAGTAAATACATCCTTTACATCAGAATTCACCCTAAATTCCTTAAGTGGAGAGATGCTCTTTTGTTTCTTGCATATACACCCTGTTTTAAATACCGCGACAACAGTTTAATGTTGAGTTCTGAGCCATTCAGTAACCATCCTGTTTTTCTTTTTGACTCATTTCTTGGTGGAATTGTTAATGTGCTTAAGGTCATTATCTTGTTACAAAGACCACCTCTAGTTTAACTTCAATTTTCAGACAGATGGCTTCACATTATCTCTCTAATATGGCAGAGAGTCCACGGTTGAAGTAATGGCTGCAGTCTGCTCAGTCCACAAGAAAGCAAAGCAAGAGTAAATTCTCACATTTCCACCACCAATGCTTCACGAGTGGTATGAGAATGAAGGTCCTCTCCTTCCTAAGCTTTTCAAAGCTCTTTGTAGCATTGTCAGAAAAATAAAAGATACAGATAATAATATATACAAAAAATCACGGTCCGTTTAGACGCCTCACCTCACTAACAGCTGAACTTTTTTTAACACATGAATTATTAGAACATGTTGCCATTGATGTTATAATCCTGATATTTTAAAAAAGCCACTTATTCTCAAGTATTGAGAATTTTAAATGATATCAGTATTGTTTTAAATTCTAATAATTTTATATAATAGTTTGACTCTGTAACCTCTCTCCTCTGATGGGCTTAGAGTTCTTAGATCTTTTCATGGTGACGCACATCAGTAGCAAACAGAGCATCAGGCCCTCGATGAGACAGGTTCCAGATGTCGGTCGTTTAAGAGGATCTAAACACTGGCACATAATGTGGAACCATAATGTGATGGACTACACTGAACTGGAGTCCAGTTCAGGTTTCTGGAAGATGGAAAAATATGATCTCAACATTCATTTCTAGTATTAAAAGTGCCAGAACGATTCACACGACTTCACAGCCTATATTATGCATTCAGATCCCTGAATAAATGCGTCTCATTTGTCACTCTGAAAACAAGGAAAGGGACATTTTTGAGGAAATGTGAAGTAATGTAATAAATTTTAACACAGTTTCTTCCGACATGGCCATGACTCAACAGTTCTCAGTTGTAAATGAAACCGAATCTTCTTCAAATCTCAGAAACATCACACAATATGAGATGTATTTATAATTTGCACGTCAGGGCTGCAGTTTTTTTTAATATTCTTTTTTATTCCATTTACTCTTGAAGTGTCAGAAAAGACATTGCTGTTTTTCTGAATGGCATTGCTGTTTTTCATCCATGCTATCCGCGCAGATTACATCATCCTCGGAAAGTTAGAACTTCCCTGTGCAGTGCATTTTCTTTGCAGCAGAGCCAGTTACATCTACGCTTAAATTTATGCCGCTGTCCTCTCAGTGAGTTTTTTATCCCCTTATTGCAAATTGTTAATGATATGCTGCAAACTTAGTTATACATGGTGGCTCTTATTAATCCCAGATAACCAGCATCTGGCGGCTGTGTGGTTGTGCACGTACGTGTGGTTTGTGTGTGGGTTTTGGGAGTGCGCGTGTTCAGCTAACAGATGGCACAGTGTGCAATGAGCTGCTATGTGATAATTATGGAGCATGCTGGGGGAAGTGGGAAAAAAGTGCTGATGAGTTTGGGACTGTGCATGTTTGTGTGTGAATGAGGACGAGAGTGGTAAGAGTGTGTCCCCGCGCAAAGGGGTGAATATTCCACGCATTGGTATGTTGTGTGTGTGTGTGTGTGTGTGTGTGTATCGGGGCTGTCGGGTAGGTGTAGGTGTGAAGATGTCAGCTGAGAGGTGAAAGAGGAAATTGAGGGTTTTTTTTGCAAAATCATTGCACATTTCCTGCAACAGACCACTATTACCGCCACACTGTTCCTCTACCGCTGCTGTATATGAATGAGAGTGAAGATAGACAATATTATATTAGGGATAACCTTGAATGTTATTTTGAAAAACTCTCCTGTTGATAACACCTGTTGTGACACACAATCAAAATAAGAAACATTTTTCAAAGGTGAGTATTTTCATACTTTCCCCAACATGCTTGTAGGTGAATCTTCAAGGAGGTTTTGCAGATATGGAGGTAGTCACTTTATATACATTGTCCTGACACTTTTTTAGGCACACCTTACTAGTACACCAAATTCGGAACTGCTGCTTACTGGAAATTTTCTCTTTTTCAGACCTTTCTTTGTGAACTCTAAAGGTGGTTGTGTAGGAAAATCCCAGTAGATCAGCAGTTTCTGCAATAGACCAAACTGCCATATTCAAGGTCACTTAAATAACCTTTCTTCTCCATTCTGATGCTTGATTTGAAGCAGGTCATCTTGACTCTGTGTACATGCCTAAATGCTTTGAGTTTCTGCCATGTGATTGGCTGATTAGATGTATGCGTTAAGATACCTACTTTATTGGAACAGGTGTACTTAATAAAGTGGCTGGTGTGTGCTCGAGCTCTGCAGGTTCTGGCATTAGGTTTCTCCTTTTTTTTCCAGCCTGAGTTTTGCTGACTGTCCACCATCGAAGATTAGAAATGCAAATGTGGTCCTTCGTGCAGTGAAGTCCCATTGAATCAGACTCAGAGCCCTGACCTGTCTGCTAGGGAGTCCCCTGTGAGCCTGAACACCATCAGTTGTAGTCGGTCTGCATCCAAGTCTGCCTCTCGTTGCTACCCTTCTTTCTTTGTCTTTATCCACACCTTCTTTTTTCTGTCACTTTTCGGTTCAGGTATCAGTAGGTGACTGAAACATATTGGCGTACCAGTGTGTAATAACCTTAAAAGAAAAGTGCAAGTAGATTTGAGTACATCGATATTTAATAAAACTGTATTAAAAATAGATGGTTAGGAGCATTTCCAAATAAAGTGTAAATACCCAAAGAAACAGCCTGATAAGAAGGAAATTATTGGATCACAGCACGCAACCGTGAACACAAACTAAACTGCTTTAATATAATTTAATAAGAAGAGCTCATTAGGAAAAGTTGAACATTATTTATTGATATAGAGAATTCAATTAATCTACTTGGCGGAACGGATTCCCAGCGATGATAGGAATTAGGGCAGGACCCTCCGGAGTCTAGACGCTGTGGTAGTGGTGAAGATAAAGATGGAGGCTTGGATGGCGCAGTGAGTGATTTGGATGAGGTGGAGATGGGGAGGAGGTGGGTTGCATGAATGAGTGTACAAGGAAGAATGGCAGGTAAGCAGTGAGATTTAAAGTATGCAATGTGGAGACTAATTGGCTTGAAGTATGTGGGCAGAAAGACGATTGGACTAGAGCAGTGATGTCAGCTTTGAGTTTGACGCCATGGAAAAGCTGAAGTAAACTAGCAGCTAAAAGCCCAGGAAAACAGACAGAAGAGCAAAAACAGATCTTCATTATTGAGCTTACAGCTGAGCTTCATAATAAATATAACAAAATAGCTCATAAATCAGAATAGCTCTGTAAAGTACAACCTGGTTTCACAGCAAAGCATGTAATATGTCTGTCCTAGGCATGAAATCGACACACATGTTTAAGTTGCAGTGCCAACAGGGAGCAATAATTTATTTAAAGCCTACAAGCTAGATAGCTGATGTGTTACATTTGGCCTCCCTACACCTTCATCTCGTCTCTTCTGTTTCTGAAGTAGTCATCAAAGTGTAGTATCTTTGAAAGTGTCAGAAACTTGTTGGCATAAAAAAAGGTATCGCCCCCTACTGGTACTTAAGCACGCGTGTCCATTTCCCATGTAGGACAGGCGGAGCGTCATATCCACATGGTGAATGGTAAACCAGCCAAGTTAGTTCCAGTTACCTGATGCTGCATATACTCATATTTCATTATTGGCCTGTAAGCGATGGTTATTTTCATTATTGATCAATAGTTTGTCTTTTTTTCACGTCGTTTGTAAAATAATTGGCTCTTTCGTGTTTCTTGGGTCTGATTTCATTGTTGTTCTAGTGACGGCGAGTTTCACTTTTTGTGTCTGTGTTGAAAGAGTGTGCCTGCGTCTGGTCGCCCGCATGTTTCTAGTCCCTACTTATTCCCCAGTGTGAAGTAGTCTTCATCAAAGCCACTGTTTTTATCCCCCAATGAAGTGTAACCAATGCTCCTTATGTTGGTTTTGGGGGTTTAGTTTAGAGCTTCCTTCACGGATTTCAGCCTAATAAAAAGGCTTGCTTTTTGTTATTTTTGTCTGCCCCAGTCCTAGATTTGGGTCCCCTCTGGCCTACATCATGACAATTCAATCAAAGAAAATCTGAAATTGGACTCTCCAACCAATCAATTACGTTTTGAAGAAGACCTTTCTCGCTGGCATTATTAACCCAAATCAATTATAAACAGACATAAAAGCTCATTTCTCATCTTATTAACTTATTTTGAACTACTTATTTATACTGAAATGAAAAAGAAACACCTGCCCCTCCCACTGCCAACAATAATGACTTAATCCTTAAATCTATTGATGCAGTGGTTTCGCAGGCTATTGTCCAGCCAGTGTTGAGTCGGTCAAATGAGAGCAGCCAGACAATCTGGAGAGCATAGTCCTTGACAAGAACATCAATTAAGTATCAATATAGTTGGTCACTAATACTGTGACTGATCTATTGAGTCTTTTTTCATCCTTATCTGCATTGTGGATTTTTTTCCCCCTTTTTAGCTTCTCGGCACGGCTCTGCAACATGCTTTAGAACAAGATGTTTTGAGCAAACACCTGGGATGTGTGTGTGTGTGCGCATTATATGTATGTTCATGTCTGTGTGTCTGGCACACGCCCGTGTATGTAGGCGTGCGCTTCCATTCATAACACAGTCGGTACAGCACTCAGACAGAGTGAGTCCTGTGATGTCTACATCCAGAGAGAGATGAGAAGGAAGAGGAGTGGCAGAGAGAATAAATGTTAGCCATGTGAGTCATGACACGCGCGCACATTTGCTGGTAACTAGAGAATAAATTAGTTACTGTGGTGCTGTGGAGCCTCTTCAAAGACACCACTCTGTGAATCATGACATTGAAGTACCACAGGACAGACTTCACACTCTAATAGCAGGTTTGAGCGTTTAGAGAAACATGCCGTCCACGGGTGAAGTTTCAGAAATGACTGATATGCAGTGCTCGTGGCAGTTTTCCAGCCTCTCTCCAGTGAATCTGCAACTTTTTGCTTCGCATAAACTCACATCACGGTGGTTTGCAAATGGACTGAGGCCTGATAAAAGAGAAAAAAGAGGAAGAAGAAAAAATGGGTTTTTTGACTTGTCGGGGAGGATCCTGAGGATAATTAGACTTTGGTCAAATGGAGTTGATCCAAACAGACCTGAAAACATCAACACTGGAAGCCACATGATGTTAGTGAATAGATGAGATCCAAGAGGAGCAATGAAATTATAATAAGAGCAAAATTGAATTATTTAACTATGCCTTAAAGACTAGTGTAAAAAAAGCAAGGGGGGGATTTGTACATGGGCAACTCGTCATGGAGTGCACAGTCTCCAAACGCAATGATCAGGTGTCTAAATGTTCAAATTTCAGCTTTTTTTTACAAGTGATGTTATGATAACTTACACAAGCATTGCCTCACAACGACTAAAGCAGGCTGCTGTTTGTAGAAGATCCCAGAGAGTTTGGTAAGAGAGTTCAGAGGCTTTACCTGACGAGCACCTATGGGCTCCAGGAGATCAGTGGAGAGAACTGCTTATCTTTGTAAGCTCAATAAAGCGCTTGTTGACCTTATAAGAATTACACGTAAGCCTGCTTACCAGTTTATGTTATGCTTTTGTATTTGTTCAGAGATTAAACACTGCCAGGGTTGCAACTTAAAGAATAAGGCTAAAATTGGAACATATTTATGTAATGGAGTTATAGTCGGATATACTTGTGCTTTAATGGTGTGCTTCCTTTCCTGGCCTTGGCCTGCAACTGTCTTAAGTCTATTTTATTTTATTTTTTTCTTGTGAAATGCTTACGATTTGTCATCTTGGGCGTGCAGTCGTGAACATGCGAAGCCCAGAATGACTTAGCGTGGCTGCTGGGCTGTTGTTAGGAGAAACCAGATGACAAAAGCATGTTTAGCATATGTAAGTTTGATAGTTTTTTTCTTATTAGCCTCTCAGTTAATCCCCTGTCTGAAACAAGATGTTACCGTTCCTCTCCCCTTAAGGCTACCCTCCCTTTTTTTCTGATTGGCTGCCACTTGCAAACAGAAGCTTCTTAGATGACCATATTAGGGATATCTGCTCTCACTGACATCACGCAGGGTCAAGAGTAGAAAAAAGCTGTCTGAAATGGAGCATTCAAAATGAACATTCACCACTCTAATAATATAAATATGCCTGAGCATAAGGATAGGAATATTTAGTCCTTCCTAACAGGAACCTGCGCTGTAGTTATTGCTGCAGCTCGAACACACCTGATCCAATTAAGAGCCACACATTTTCATCACAGAGTAATTGGATCAGGTGTGCAGATCTGAAGTGGCTGAGGAACACCGTGGTGTTGCTGACGTGCTGAGAGCAACGCTGTGATCTGAATCAGATTTATGCTGTAATTCAGTATGCCTGGGCTGGAGGACATCCTTTCAAGTCTCTTTTCCCAAGCACACTCCTCACTCTTTTGTTTCCTTATGCCAACACTTTTCGTTCCACTCCTCCTCTTCCTCCTTCTCTGTGGGCTTCTTTTTCTTTAAGATGATTTGTTTACCCACAATTCCCGTGGGTAATTAGTGCTGTGATAATAACTGGTGTTGGAAACAAACACACCCACTCACTGAGCAGTGCACACAAACAGACACACAAACACATGCGCATGCACACTGGGATGAAAAACAACTTTCTTGAGCTTAGTCGCGTTAAGTCTCTTTACAAGAGGAGCAAATTCAGTTTATGAGAGGGGAACAAATGTGAATGATGTGTCTCAACGTCTATTCGTAATAAAACTGTACATTTTTCATTTGATTTTAACCAAATTAAATAAGTGATAATTGCTGCCATTGATTGACTAGGCTTTTTTCAGCATTCCTGTGATACTGTGGTATTTCAGCCCCCACTCCAGGACAAGCACACACCTCTGGGTCAGGTAGCATGTGCCACAGGTCTGAACTCTTTGCCTTCCTTTAACCTGTATTTAATGGTGTGGATTCATCTCCCTTCAGCATTACATGTGCCTGATTATCAGTGGATTATAGGCTTTGGTAAATCACCAAAGGATAAAATAGTGCAATAATTATTTACAGTGGTTTATTGTCATATGAGCTTCTACTGGGAAGTTCCCAGTGGCCAGCTCTGGTAGCATTATCAGCTAGGTGCCAAGCTGTGTTATTAGTGCAGCCTTACGCTGTGCCAAGACTTGAGATTGCTGCTCCTTCTTTGATTTTGAATTCCTTATTTTTTTTTTTAGGTCTTTAATGGTTGAGGGACAAAGTGCTGCCTGTATCAATTTACTCTGTTTTTGAGCAGTGTGTTTAACATGTTAATGGGCTCTTCTCTCTGATTATGGCTGCCCTGAAAAACGGCGTCTCTTCAGTCTAGCATGTGTGCGCGTGCTATTCAAAAGATAACAGCGTGCATGCATGTGTGCAGCGTGTGTGCACTTCCACTAAATCTCTGCAGAGCGCAGAGAAATGACAGAGTAAAAAAAAGGAGGAAAAAAAAGGGAGAGCGATGGAAGAAATACAAAGATAAGAAAGGGGAAAGAGAGAGAGAGAAGGAAAGAGAATCCCCTGCTGTTTTTCCAATCAGGAGGCGTCGTCCTCCTCACTTGGTGATTTATTCTCTCTCCCCTCTTCTTCATGTCCCAATTTCCAACCTCCCCTCCCCTCCACCCCACCCTTCCATTCATTCTTTCTCCCTGTGTTCTTTCTGTGGGCAGCCTGCGAACATAGCTATTTAGAAATGACGGCAGAAACACATTCAGGCGGGCCGTGCTGTTAAAATGACTCACCTGTAAGGCTGTGAGATTTTCATCTGAAGTCTTTTTTTACACTTCACTTATTTTTTTCTTTTCCTCAAGTCATGCTGGACTATATGTTGCTGCTTCTGACCAGACATCAAATGTCTTTTATTTTAAAAGCAGTATTAAATGATGGATGACCTTACTGACCGACATTAATAAGTGTCTGGCAACGCTCTTCGTGCGCCCGGCAGAGATCACCCCACTTAACAAATGAATAATGAATGCAGGGTGCAGGTTAAGACTACATATGCATATATATAAAAATAAAATTAAACTGTGTTTTGCAAGAATGAAGAATACTCAGCTCTGCAGAGATGATTTGTTGCTGTATGTTGGTGTGCCAATAAATAGAGCATTCATTCATTATAATCTGTCTCGTTTTGTCACCAACCAATCATGTAGTCACAGTTCGTATCCTGCACCTCCCTCCATTCATCCCCTGGAGCCACAAGTGTGTGTTTGCGTTTCTGCGGTGCCTCGCAGTCGTACCTTTAACGCTGTATCACTTTAAATGTCTTCCTGTGTTAGCATGAGCGGATGTCGCGGAGCACGAAATGTATCATATTGTTACTGTGTTAAATTACCAATGCAAGTGTTTCTCTCTCGCTAGTGCAGCCCTCCCCTCAGACGCACACCCACCCGCTGACCCCTCCCTCTCAGCGCTGGTTGGTTGCCACGGCTACCGTGTCGCCACTCTTCCTCATGTTGCTATGAGACTCGGACCGACAGACCTGAGCTGAATGACAATGTGTTTGTGGCTCTGGCAAGAGGCCCACAACAACCAATAAGAGACAGTCTAGACAAACACTTCCCAATCTGGGGTCTGGGGACTTCGGGGGAGATTGTTTGGGTTGGCGGGGGGCTTCTCAGCCGTATGAGGCACAATTTATTAGCACTTTGTTTTTTTTTAATTCCTTCACCAGCCTTGTGTACATTACTGCATGACTGATAGCTGTGCTTGATTAAGATGTTGCCCCAAGACAGGAGTGCTCTCATTATGCAAGGAGGAATGAAAATGAATCCTTGGATTAAAATTTTACAGTAAATAAAACAGAGTTAGTTAGAGCTACAGTAGTCAGTGTATTTATTATGACAATGGATTAGTGACGACTGACTGGGAAACAAATGCTTCACTCAAAAAACAATAAAAATCTACCATCTTCCTCAAAGGTTTTCAGCCTCTTGTAGGTCACTGTTTTGGTTTTCAGACCCTCAGTCACTTCATTTCCAGCCACACAGACACACACGGCATTCCCCTGTCTCGGCGTGTGTATTAATATGCAATCTTGGTTTTCTAATCATCTCTCATGCTTTGATATAATGAGTGAAAATCACCCTAATTTCCTCACAAGGCCTATTGAAGTTTAATCTTATTCACGGAGTAAAGGGACATAACAGATAAAGTGAATAACGTGTTGGGAGCGTTTTCTTTGCTTCTTCCACATTAATGAAAGCATTTGAACCTCAGAACTATAGAAACTCGTCACCTAACCATTATTAAATCAACTGATCAGCTTAAAAAACAGCAGATTAAAGAACAGCTATTGTATTCTATTCATTTATCAGGAGAAAATGCATAATATTCTCCCGTTCCTTTTAACCCCACAATTTTAATCAAAAATTGACTGATGATGAGATTAATCATTAAGTGCAGCCCCAAGGCGAAAGCACGCGCGGCGTAAACGATTTCATGCTGGTTCGGTTTGGTATTATTTTTATTTCTGCCAAAACATAGATTTGATTTGCCCAAAACAAGTCGTTCCATCGTCATATACAGATTTTACAAATAACACAGACAACAAACTACATAATACACCACAGAGCAAAAGTGCTTGTGTGAGTGAAGAAATAAATGCAACACAAACATTGCTTCTATATACATACATTCCCTTTCTTTCACTTATCCAATTCAGGGTCGTTTGGGGGGGGGGGGGCTGGTGTGTATCCCACCTGCCAAAAGGGGAGAGGGGGGGTAAACCCTGGACAGGTTGCCAGTCTATCAAAGGACTAACATATCAGAATGCC
>VOQJ01020047.1:0-12205 GCA_015052665.1 Apistogramma diplotaenia
GGGGGGGGTAGGTGTGCGGTGGGGTGTGGGAGGCGGGAGGGTTGTTATTAATGACAACCCAGAGTTCAGAGCGGGGCTGTTGGTACCAGTTATGCAGCACTAACGGTATGTTAGTCTATAAGTGGAGCATGAAGCGAGATCATTAAAAGGTATTTCTCCACAGAGGAGATTATAATTAATCAGATGTATAATTTAGCAAACCATATTAGGCTTTTAGATGTCGCTGACAGCCAAACGGTGACGTCTGCAGGATAAACAAATCTCCGAAGAGCAGTTTTAGTGCCTTTGTCAATGTGTACAGAGCAGAATTTCATGCTCAAAACCTCATAGACTTTATTCTTTCTGCAGCATGTGATTTGAAAGGTGCAGCACTGTGCAAAAGTCTTAAGCCACCCCTTTGTTTGCTGCTCAAAAAATTAAAGGAGCACTTTGAAAACTCGTGCTGATATCTGCAGTGATACAGACTGGATAATGTGTTTGAAAGAAAAGGCTGCCACATTGTTTGATGGCAATATAAATTATCAGCCTACAGCGGGCTGAATTCAACGACATTCCCACCAGTGCCGGCTGGAGCTCATGTTGTAGCTCATCCTGTTCCTCCCTGCTCAAAGGAGCAGATACTGGTCCTGCTGATGGGTTAAGGACCTTCAACGGCCTCGTCCAGCTCTGCTAGAGATTCCAAGTGTGTCTCTTGGAATCTCCTTCATGCTCTTGGCACGTACTGATGTGCCGCCCCGGAGGAGTTGGGACCACCTGGACTAGCTTCAGTTGATCATCTACTGTTTGCTGAAGCCTCATCAGAAATGGTCTCAGTGGAAGGGTGGCTGCCAAGAAGCCATTTTGCCTAAGAGAGTTGCCTTTTGGACACATGGAGGAATTCACCTTTGATTGTTTTTTTGGGGGAAAAAAAAGAAGCTTGGTCAGAATTTCAGAACTTACATTTTTGCGGGCACATTGGCTGTGTCCTGGCCACATGAATGCCAGGACCTAAAGTTTCTCAGCAGAACATAGAAGATAGTTTTGCTTCAACATAAATGATTTGCTTCCACCATAATTTAGCATTTTAGACACACTTTCATTAGCATACCTGAATAGAAAGTAGCTTCCAAAAAAGAGAGAGAAAACGAGTTGATTAGTTCAGTCTTAATTAAAATTAAAATCTGACCTTTTATTAAACCTATTCAAACTCACCAGCAGTTTTTCCCCAATTATCCAAAAGTAATTCAAAAGTCGAGTCCCCACAAAATCAATTTGTATTGTGCAAATATTATAAATTGTTGTTTTTGGGGAATACATTGTACTTTGCACAAAATAAGCTAGCCCAGCAATAAGCCTTGAGGAGCCACGAACTGCCATCAGTGAATTGCCATTATCTATGGGAACGCATAATTTCCTGTGCTGCTACTTCAAAGAGGGGTGTGCAACCCTTCTGCTGTTATATCTTTCTACAAATATAATTAATAAAGGATGCAAGCTACAGATATGAGGGGCAAGTCAATTAAAACAGATGCAGATAGAAGCCGAGCCTCTTAGAATCACATGAGTCGCTAAAGAGTTTAAGAGCATCATAAAGCGTTCCAGGTGTTTGGATCACAGAAACTAAGAGCAGTTTTTCCACGATCAGTATTGATTTGAGGGATTTGCTGACATTCAGTCACTGAACTGAGCATTTTTTAAAGTCATCAGCCACAGCTGTAGTTTTTCCCAGCAAAACATAAAGAAATGAGGGCTGGCCTGAGACTTTTGCACAGGACTGTATATGGCAGAAAAATCAGTGGTACAGGGTCGGTTATGGAATTCGTAGCTCCGTCCACACTATTGGACCACAGCTTGTAAAAGGATGGGAGAAGCCAGATAAGAAATGGATCTGTGAAACTGGCCTAATTTATACGGGACTCAAAGTGGAGCAGCAGCATTTATCAGGGGTATGTGTCCAATTATCCTCTGATTAATAGCCATTCATTTCACTGAGTATGTGACACTGCAGCAATGATCCAGTTACTCTGTGGAGAAGGAAATATATAAATGAAATGAGCCAACGACTTTAATCAGTAAAAAAACATTTCATCATCTGTACTGGATTTCCATAGATAACTAAAAATGATAAACTGCATAAAGACACAAAACATGTTCAGCACCACTTCCAGTCACCAGCGCCCCCGTGCCACGAGCATTCGTGTGAGATTTTCTTTCTTTTTTTTTGTTTCACAAAGTTGTGTGTTTTCTCTGCCTTTAGATATGGGTTTATTAGCTCTATGAGGTCTTATTGTATGTGGTACACAAGATAAGTAATGCAGGGGGGAGCAGAACTGCACCTGAGCAGGATTGTGGGGAGACCATATCAGCTTTGCACTGGGACTGGAGGATTTACACATCAAAGACCGGCTCATTAACAGAGGCTTTCTCCCAAAATTAGTTCTGTTACATCCTACGAAACAAATCTGCACCGTCTCCTGAGAACAGTGTGCACGTGTGGGCGCTTGCTTGTGCACACTGGTTGTGAAGGGTCAGCCTTCGTATTTTGGGTTTTAGTCGCTGCATGTGTCTCACTTCCTTGCTGCCTGATGACAAATCAAGCAGAGGGTGTAACGTTGAGATTGGGAGAAGCCCCGGCGTATGTCCGGACAAACATTCAGTGCAAAAGCCAGCTGAGTTAGAAACTTAAACATAACTCAACACTGTCTGTCTGTGGGACGTCTTGTTAACAAGTTGGAGCGTGAAACGCATTTGTGAGCCTTACATGACTGAAAATGACGAGAATCACACATTGATTTTCGGCCTCGCCCCTTGACGGTTTTATGCGCAGCAGATGATGAGATATTCAAAGCCTTTGCAGTTTTATGTTGAGAACATTATTCTGAAATTGTTCCACACTTTTACACAGATTGGTGAAGTTCTGGCTCTCTGATTATCTTTTAATATCAAATCATGCTACTGATGTGTTGCCAATTAATCCGATTAGCTGGAAAATGCTTTCCAGCCTTTTTTGGGTGGTATGTTAGAACTTAGCCGTCTGTAGCAGTAGCTCACTAAGATGGGTTTGAGATAAATGGTCTTGTAACCAGAGTACTTCCAGCCTGTGTCCCAATTATAATATGACTACTTTAAGGGAAGGTTTCTCTGTGGTCTTGCAGTGAGCCAGCCATATCTGATTTTTGCCCTTTGGTCTACAGCAGCGTCAAGTACACACACACAGATGATAGGAATTTGTCCTTTGAGTGCTCACGTTTACTGCAAGACGCATCCAGCGACACACAACATGGCAGGTAAAAGTTCAGCTCCTCCTCAGCCACTGAGAAAACTCCTCATTTATGTTTTCCATGATGAGTTCCTCTCCTTGATACGCAGCAGTTCACTAAGATGCTTCAGGCTCTTTCTGAGCTCGTTCAGTTTGAGCTGCACTGGTATCCATTTTCAGCCAGGTGGTTAACCGTTCGCGCACTTTGTCTCAGCCGACGGTTATTTCAACAGTTATGATGATGCTTCCTCTGCTTTGGGTTTTCCCAGCTATTCCAAATACTAGGAAAGTGAATAGAGGAGATATGTTTTACCTGTTTATCGTACTTCAGTGCTTTTGATTGTTGAATCCGATATAGCCTCTCTTAAATGATGACTCCAGTCTGTTCAGTGTCTCAGTAAAAATGAGCATGTTTGAGAGTGACCAGGTTTACAGACTGTGGCTCAGCCTCCATTATCGTCCTCTTGTTTTCCCATGTTGACATCATTAGTTTTGGTACACAGCTATGCTGTGAAAACGATCTGCTTTTCTCATTTCCTCTCTCGCTCCTTTTCTCTTTCTCGCGCTCTGCAATCATGGATGAAAAGCATGTTGACGGTCAGAGCGTCTCGACTCTCTAGATGGCTGTTTAATGGTCAGAGATTCCAGCTGGGGTGAGAGCGATACCAGCAGGTTTTGTGTTAAATTATCACCGATAATAATGTTGTATTTAAAAGCAAGAATTTTTGCTGTGCTTTTACACACTCGACGGTGCATTTCCTGTCTCTGCAGCCAAGCCTGCACATGTGTAGTATAAAACTAATTTATGCCACGGGGAATATGTTTGCTCAGGGAGCAGGAACAGTGGGGGGATGCGCTCGTCTAATGGGACGGCCCTTACAGTTTAATGAATGCTGATTGATTGGCAAGTGCTCCGTTTTAATGTATTTAGTCCAGCTCAGTCCTCAGTGGAGCATCACTTGAAAATCTATTTATCCCTTTCCTCTGAATCCCAGATCGTGTACATGTTTGCCATCACTACGTGTTTTTTTTCTTCTTCTTCTTCATTGGTGGCTGAAGAATTGAAACTTTAAAGTTTATGTGCTGCGTAAACCCAGCATCTTTTAAGCTGCATATTAGAATACACGATGCACGTAAGAGGCAGATGAAGGAGTGTGTTCTGTAGAGAGCGTCTCAGCGTAGGCCCGACAGCTGTGGCAGCACGCCTGGATCTAACCCTGATTGAGTTAAGACTCCCAAAGTGAAAATGACACTTTATGCACCATTCATCATCCGGCCTGTCATTAATATTCTCCACAAAGCACGGACACAAAGTTGTGGTAACATTAAAATGCATGCAAATACTCTATATTTGCACATCACACACACACTGCTGGCCACACAGCTTGCAGCGTGCAGCAGATAGACATGTTTTGTGGCTCACCTGGAGCCTGCTCTGTATGACAGGCAGCGTATGACTGTCATTTTGACTGACGACCGTTCAGCATCCCACAACTGCCGCTTTTGGCTTGATTTATAAGCCAGACAAGGCTCAGCCGAAGTGTTTCCGTCCGCACTGCACTTTGTTAGTGGATACATTTACAGGCGTAACAGAACTTCCTCTCCTCTCCCCTCCTCTGTACCGTTCCTTCCCTTATTGTGATATTTAGACCTTTCAATTATACTCAGATTGCCGCAGTGGTTCATCTAATACTTTAAGTGGGATTATGTAATTTCTGAGCTCTCCTGCTCCCCATCTCGTTTTTTCGTTCATTGGTAAACAGTAGCAGCCGGTGGTGACATATCCACTTTCCCCCTCGGAGCCCATTCGCTTTCAGCGTGAGTTTGCGTTCAATAACTCACTGGAGCACAGCCCTGTTCTAAAACCTCCTCAGGGATGCTGTGCTGAGATTGGCAGCGATCACCCAGCCGCGGGCTGCTGTGTTGTTGGGGGGGGGGAGATGGAGGAATGCAGAAAGAAAAGAGAAAACGCTGCAGAAATGCAGCAGTAGGAGAAGCTGCAGCCTGACTAAAGCATGACACATGAGCTATTGTAATTCATCAAAAAAAAAGAATTACTGGTTTTAAAAGTTGAGCAATTCTGAATAAGAACTATATTGAGTATGAAGAAATCTAGCTTGTGGTATGCTTTGTGGCATCATGATGATCGGGGCTATTCGAGTTATGCAAGACAGTTTCTTCATATTTACAGCATAACTGATATTTAGCTTCATCAGTGTGTGATTCATTATGAATCACATTGCGGTTCCTAAACGACTCCCAGTGTGGCAGCCTCTCCTCTCGGTCTTTTCCTGACTCAGCTGTCCACCAAATCCCAGATGAGTCAGGAATGCCCATTAATTGTAATTAGAAGCACTGTAAGCGTAACTATTGCTGTTACACTTCTCTAGTGAAACAGGGCTGTTTCAGCGCCTGTGCATTTATCCCAGTGTAACCTTTAGTGTTGATGCAGGGAGGAGGGCTGGAAGCAGACAGGGAATGCTGGACTGACGCTGACTGTGGTACAACATTGACACCTTGTGTTCATGCTCAGTATTACATGTTCAGATTGTCCTTTTTCATTTAGACAGTTATTCCAAATTATACTCTCATTCAGAGGTGGCAAAAGTACAGACATTCTGTACTTAAGTACAAGTAGAAGTACTTGTGTTAAAATATACTTTGGTAAAAGTTGAAGTACTGGTTCAACTTCTTTACATAAGTAAAAGTAAAAAAGTACAGGCTCTGAAATGTACTCAGAGTAATAAAGTAAAAGTATCAGGTTCTATAATTGTTGGATTCAGTGAATGAATCTCAGCAGTGATTCAAACTCATCTCTGCTTCACTTCCTGTAACTGTGAGCATGAACACAGCCTCTGTGCACCAGTCCAACACAGAGCTTTACTGTAAATACAGCACAGCAAGCTGACCTGTTTATCAGCACTAAACTGCAGGATTTTCATTCAATCTTTAAATTAATAATAATATTAATAATAATGTATTAGTCTTATATAGCGCTTTTCTAGACACTCAAAGACGCTTTACAATTTTATGCACTATTCATTCACACCTCAATCACACTTGGTGGTGGTGAGCTACTAATGTAGCCACAGCTGCCCTGGCGCAGTCTGACAGAGGCGTGGCTGCCAGTTTTGCGCCTACGGCCCCTCTGACCACCACCGTCACCAATCACACAACCACATTCACACTAGGCAACGTGGAATTAAAAGTGTCTTGCCCAGGGACACACGACAGCATGCGCTCAGATGGGGACTCGAACCAGCAACCCTCCGGTTGCAAGGCAAGCGCCCACCTACAGCGCCACTGCCTCCAATTACATAAAGTTAATGTAGCTCAGTTTGTTCATTTAGAAACGTTGCATTTAAAATTACCTGTAACGCGTTGCTGCCTTTATTTTCGCTCCTCCTCAGCAGAGCTAGCTAACATGCTAACGGACCTCTAGCACAACTATCGGTCCGGCCCCGTTAACCCTGATTATAGCGCTATAAATGATACATAAATTATATGGGTTTGTGTCTTTAATCTCTTTGTATGCGATAAGTGATGGAGGACACGCCAGTATGATTATCTCTCATGTGTTATTGTTCCTCCATTCAGGCTGAGACCGTTTGATGTTTGACCGGAATCTCTCAGATGTGTTAAAGCTAAAGTAACGAGTCTGTTTGAAAATGTAAGAAATAGAAAGTACCGACATTTGTGTAAAAAGGGAGTAAAATGCAAAAAGTAGTCGGAAAATAAATCCTCAAGTAAAGTACAGATACCTGAAAAATCTACTTAAGTACAGTAACGAAGTATTTGTACTTCATTACTTCCCACCTCTGCTCTCATTTCATGCTTAGAAGGCTTCTCAACACTTTTAACAACTGGCTTGGTTTCAAGGTACCAAACTAGTTTACATCTGCTTTTCAGCAGACTGTCAGTATGTACAAAAGCAAATTCAAGCAACTTCAGGGTTGGTTGAAGACCAATGTTTATAGTATTTTATGCTATTCTTTTAAAAAAACATGATACAATCAAAATGAAGTCACAGTAAGCAAGTCCAAAGTCTTTCTAAATAATCTTGCTACGACCTCTGAGTGCTCATTTGGACCGTTACTTGAATAACAGACTCATGCCATCAGATTTAGGTTATGGATACAGTAAGACAAGAAAAACAACAAGTACTCTGACCTGTGCTTTTACAACAATGATGGGTAGATATACAAGCCTCGACGTGGCTGAAACTGCTGTGAATCTGCTGCGTTCATGCATTCTCAGTTGTTTGTTGGATCTTTGGGATCAAAGGTGGCTCAATTGCCATTATGGAGCTCTCCCATAGATTAGGTCTCTTTGAGTGCACTCTCTCTCTCTCTCTCACGTCTCTGGCAAAAATACCTTTAAGTGGAGTCGAGGGACTTTAATATCAAGTTGAAAGGCAACATAAAATCTAAGAGGAATGCTTTTACGGTGCCGGTGAACATCAGTGGTTCATTATGTTGCATTTCTTAGCCTCCTAAAGCTAGTTTACAGCCTCTTTTAACTTAAAGGTGACGAAACACTAGGAATCAAACATGAAGTCAGACAGCTGAATGCTGAAGGTAGAAATGCCCAGGTATGGTTCAAAGGGTGATTCTTTCATTGAAGTATGCTGGAAACAGTTTAAATGTGAGTAGTACTACACACCATAGGAGCATGTCTGTTTCGTAAAGGTCGGGTTAAAATGTAAAGGTTACCTTAGTTGTAATGCTGTTTTACTGTGTCGCAAATCCAGTATAAGAGCTGTGGCAAAATGTCATTGTGCTGAGCTCTTATACATTTTTCCTGTCCTTGAAAATGTGGAATCAACAGAAGTGTTTACAGAGAGCAGGAGGATTTGCTTTACTGGCTCTTCGTCACTTGTAAATATTATTTTGCCTGTAATATTTCCATGTTTTAGTGAATATTTAGTTCTGTATACAGTGGGGAAACAATTATTTGATCCCCTGCTGAATTTGCAAGTGTGCTCACTTACAAAGAAATGTAAAGTCTCAAATTTTTATGGTAGTTTCATTTTAATGGCGTGAGACTGAATTACATTAAAGTTATAAATGAATTGAGTGAAATAAGTATTTGATTCCCTACAACCAAGCCAGAATTTTGGCTCAAACGGATTACAGTCAATTACAAATACTCCTGATCTTAGCTTGTGTGCATAAAGCACACCTGTCCACAGCACCAGTGTCTTCAATTCTAACCTCTCCATCAAGATTGTAGACCTGCACAAGGTTGGAATGGGCTACAAGACCACTGGCAAGAAGCCTGGTGAGAAGGTGACAACTGTGTGATTATCTGGAAATGGAAGAAATATAAAATGACAATCCGTCGCCCTCAGTATGGAGATCCATGCAGGTTGGATGCAGATGGTTATGAGAAAGGTGGTGGATCAGCCCAAAGCTACAGGAGGAGCTTCTTAATGATCTGAAGGCAGTTGGGATTGAAATATTGCAGCACCTGTAAAGTTCCCCTGCTCAAGTAGGCACATGCCAGTGAACTAAATTCAGAGAAAGCTGGGGAGAAAGCACTGTGGTCATATGAAACCAAAATCAAGCTCTTTGTCATCAACTTGTCCCACCGTGTCTGGAGGAAGAGAAATGGTGAGTATGATCCAAAGAACACCATCCCTACAGTCAAGCACAGAGGTGGAAACATGATGCTTCAAATTTAGGGTCCAGTGGACGGGACCTCCCTCCCTCAGCCAGAACACTGAAGATGTGTTGTGGATGATCCAGCACGACAATTACCTAAAATATACCAACAAGGCAACGGCAACAAAGGAGTGGCTGAAGAAGCAGGACATTAAGGTCATGGAGAGGCCAAGACCTGCATCCTAAAATAAATCTGTGCAGGCAGCTGGAGCGTCGAGTCACCGGGCAGCAGCCGAGGAAACTGAAGGATTTAGTTTGCGTAAAGAGCGGCGGGCCAGAATCCCTCCTGAGCTGTGAAACATCTGCTGCTGTGCTCACCAACCAGAGTGTCTCCACCAAGTACTAAGTCATGTTTTGCTTGGAGATCAAATGCTTATTTCACTTAATGAAATGCAAATCCATTTATAACTTTAATGTGTTTTTCTGGATTTTTGGTTGATATTCTGTCTCACTTCGTTAAAATTAAACTACCAAAAAATTTAGAGACTTTAATTCTTTAAAAGCAAGAAATTTTACAAATTCAGCAGGGGAACTGTACAAAAGGTGGGTTCTTACAGGTCCAGGTTATTTGGGCTTCTGGGTTCTGGGCTGATTAACCTACACTGAGAGAGCTGGAGTTAAAGGCCACATCATGTACCTGTCCACGTCTGTATCTCTGCCTCTTTCTAATGGTCTTCGGTAATGGTATTTTTTTTTTTCTTAAGAAATGTTCCTTTGGCGTAATAGTTAGTTGAGCCCTCTGTAATAGTCCGTGTTTAAATGTTCGGTGCTCATTGTAATAGTTGGCAGAAGCTCGTGTAATAGTTCGTGTTTTGTGTGTGAGCAGGCTCTCAGGTAACAGAGGCCCTGCATATGAAATGAGATGGTAATGAGGAGGAGGAGGGGAGCCTTATCACTATAGGGCCAAATTCCGACAGTGAATTGCGCAGTTGTAACAAAAGTAACAGAGCGTCCATTCAGCCTGCACTAATCCAGATGGGAAAGTCAAACAGCAGAAAGTCCACGGCACAAACTCATTTCATCACTTTATTAATTTAGATATTGCCTCCCCGCTCCTGTGGGGAGAGAAAAAAAAAAGAGCCCCTCTGAAATGACCAACATCGGTGAGGCGTTTTGCTCTACATGGTTCCCCCACTTCGTCTCCTCCCGTTATCTGTTTAATTCATCCCGCCAATCTTGGCTGTCTTTACCCACTAAATTTCCCTTTGACACGCATGCCTTGCTTCGCATAATCCTCACTCGGGGGCAGAATTAAAAATGGAAAAAAGAGGAGGGAATAGGACAGGTGGCTGGAGAATCCTTGAAATAATGTTCAGTGCCAGACCCAGCACTGATTTGACTAGATTCGAATTGGTGGGGGGGCCTGATAGGGAGATTTTTTTCCCCCTCCTCTCCTTTATTTTTGGAACCAAGGGGTAAGAAAGGGGTGACAGGTGGAAAATGTGCAGAGAATGAGAAGTCCCTTCAGAGCCAGGTCGAGGAGTCAGTTCTAAATTGTGGTGCCAGAATGACTTCAGGGGAAAACTGTGGAAAGGGAGATGAAAATGTCAAAATGTCACTCTCCTGAGGTCTGATTCGAAAAGTTTTCTCTGTCTAGTGAAGACTGAGAATTAGAGCAGTAGTTTCTTTTCTCCCTATGACTGTGTCCATTATTGACCTGAAGGGCCTGTTTCTTCTCCCATGAATATGGCAGATGTGTTATCTTTACACAGCTCCTGGTGGCAGTTGAACATGCATTCTCTGCTGTTTGTATCGGCGTTATCTGACCAATCAGCACTGACATGCTTTGCTGGAGCAGAGCTCGATATGCCGAGCTGCAGGTCTTTGGGTACGGCAGGCTAAATGGGTTAGTTTACACATGAAAGATGCATGTTTGCGATGGTGGTCTGATATGAGGAGTATAATGTAAGTGAAACCTGCCTGTTGTGAAATGGAGTTTCTTAGGAGCACTGCTACCTCGCGCAGTTACAAGTCTGATTCGAGCATCGGGGAGTTTTAGATTGGAAATGATCAGGCGATTAACTGAATAAGCAATTAACAGAAAATGTAATGACATTTTTGATTGGTAAATTGTCTAAGGTATTTATTAAATGAATAAAGCCGTGCTGGTGGATTTGTCAGGTTGCATTTACGACTGACACAGACTCTGGGTTTTAAAAAGGAAAGCCAGCATAGAAGTGCCTCTAAGCATTCTTTCTGATGACCAACACTGGTCATCAGAAAGAATTGCAGTCAGTCTGTGCTTATGAGCTCATGTCATCTGCAACGCATGGCTTTGTAACAGAGGACTTGACTCAGCTGGTTGCTAACAGGTTGTATTCTGGTTATGCTCCCATATAAAAGCAAGGTTGCAGAGTGTGTTTGTGTTTTTGCAGTTAAATTTCTGCAGCTATGTCACTATTTGTGGAGGAAGTTCTGGGTTTCTGTTTCAGATTTACTGTACCGGGTTCCACCTGGACTCTGAGTGTAAATAAATAAATAAATAAATATATATATGTACATATACATAAAAAAAAAATTACGTTTTTATTTTTTGCCATAGTGGCTTTATTCACAGTATGGAGACAGGAAATGAGGGGGAAAGATACACAGACAAATTGGTGACAGGCCGGTAGTCGAACCTACGCCACAATGTGGCATTTGAATGTAGTTGCCGGCTTCACCACTAAGCCACCCAGGCGCCCCTGAGTCCAAATATTTAACGTGACTTTGTTTTATCACTGTATTTAATAAATCCATCCATCCTTACTCTTATCCAATTCAGGGCCACTTGGGGGCTGGAACGTTTTGTGAGGTAGGGTACACCCTGGACAGGTTGACAGTCTGTCACAGGGCTAACACAGAGAGTGACAACTGTACACACTCACATTCACACCTCTTTAGAATCACAGCTAACCCCATGCACGTCTTTGGAATGTGGGAGTAGCCAAAGAGAACCCACACAGACACAGGGAGAACATGCACACTCCAAACCTCCACCATCGCTCCTGTCCCCAAGAAGCCCAGGATCACCGGACTTAATGACTACAGACCTGTGGCACTCACTTCTGTGGTTATGAAGTCTTTTGAGCGTCTGGTGCTGCCCCACCTTAAGTCCCTCATGGCCCCCCTCTTGGACCCCATGCAGTTTGCCTACAGAGCCAACAGGTCTGTGGAAGATGCCATCAGCCTGGCTCTGCACTTCATCCTGCAACATCTGGACTCCCCGGGAACCTATGCCAGGATTTTGTTTGTGGATCTTAGCTCCGCCTTCAGCACCAAGTATCAAAGAAATTTCCTAATGTAGTGAACTGTCTCACTCATA
>VOQJ01020053.1:7856-19546 GCA_015052665.1 Apistogramma diplotaenia
GGGCGGGAGGGGGGGGGGGGGGGGGGGGGGGGGGGGGGGGGGGGGGGGGGGGCTTCTTGCTTGTGGATCAGTGAATGTTGTTCTCATGACAAATCTCTCTTCATGTGGCTCTCTGCCATCTTTCCCTCATTACACCGGGGGCCAAAAAAACCCCAAAACCGACATGACCACAACCCAAGCATGTGGGTCCTTTCTGTTCACTACGCTGTCTCATCCAAACAGATCCAGGGAAGCGCTCTGTGTTGTGATGTCATGTGGCAATTTTCTATTACCAAAGCTTCCAGTGAACATGTGAAATCCATACGAGTTCAGACGCACATGAGCAATTAATAATTAGAAATGAAAAACTGCCCCCCTGCAGCCAGCACTGATACTGTGGAGGAGCAGCTTGTGTTTACAAGGACAGAAACAACTCATTAAGAGGAGTTAATTTCATAAATACTGAACAGATAATACGATGTGACACACATTTGTTAAAAAAAAAAAAACTAAAAAAAAAAAAACAAGTTATGCTTCAAAGCTCCCTTCATCTTGAGCTGCATCCATAGTGATATCACTGCAGTGGTTTTGGGCCCTCAGAGTTGAGCTGTTGCACGCTGTTAAAGACACATCATTATGGGCTTCATGGCCATCAGCTACAAATCAAAAGCACATTCAATGATCCAGAGAAAGTTCTCATATAGAAGAGCGAACATTTCCAGAAAATACAAAATAACATTACAGAACAGAGGGAGTGTAATAGTATAGTGGTTTTGTTAACACCCTCGTTTTTAGGATATTAGCTGCAGAACTTCTGTTTGCACACAGGCTGACTGCAAGTCCGGCTGCCTTGGTACACAGTGAGTATTGTGCCAACTCGTAATTTCTCTCAGAGTAGCTACAATTGAACCCCTGCGCCTGCATTACGCAAGGAGAGCTCAACAAAACTGAGCACTATAGCTCCGGCCCCATTATGTATTTTCCATGTGTAGAGAAATAAAGCAGGTTTGATTTTCAAAGTAAAGCATGTTTTAATGGTTTCTTAATGATGTTTAAATTCCACTGAGACCCTGCCAGCGGCGGAGAGTGAATCCACTAGATACATCTCGAGTTATTTGTCCCGTCGTTGTGATTTGAACTCATGATGTGTGACTTTTATGGGGTTTGGAGGAGAAGCTGCATCAAATCCACATAATCAGCATCACAAAAAAAAAATGGGAAAAGGGTAGACGTTGAAAAAACCAAAGTGTTTTGTTTCAAAGGTGGAATACACAAATGCGTATTCTCTCATGCACGCACTGCATGAAAAACAGAAATCACATTAAAAGAAGTGGAATCTGACGAACATCTGTGACTTGCCGTATATTTAAAGTCTGCGCTGACAGTTTTCAAGGAGTCTAAAACTATAGTTCTTACACTTGTGGAAATGAGGTGTGAAAGTCAAATAAGATATGACAGGGTGAACTTTCATCTCTCAATAAATCTAAAAAATATTATTGGTCTATTTAGATAAGAGGAAGTAGAAACTTTAAGGCAGAAGAACAATGAGAAGTTGTGAATATATATAGCACGCAAACCTGTTATATACTGAGAAATGCAAACTGGGCTATTTATAACTGTTTGACCTTTAACTCCGAGGAGGAGACACTTTAATAGGACTTTCAATTATTTCAAACCATTAGCTGCTCTATATAAGCGCTTATTACGAAGCTTATCACACCCATCTCCTTGAGCTGCTTCTCAAATGTCAACATTTCTGTTAAGAAAAAAAAAAACATCATGAAAATGTGACTTTTTCAGCTGGAGGTGAACTGAAAGATTTATCTGTCCTGGGCCTCTGAACAGATCAGACTCATCCTTGCAATGTTCTCATTTTTCTCCTGCTGACAATCAGGCCTTGAGAGGCAGACCTCATGTGATAAGTTAGACATGATTTATCTGCATGCGTCTGCATGACAAAGAGGATTTTCAAATCTCTGCGCACAAATTATACATTCATGGTTACCCAACTTCGATTATACATATTATACATAAAATAACCCTTTCTGTCAACAATCCATCTGCACACATTCAGCTGTAACCTTCACAATATCTGTCCTGAACATGAATGTGGCTACAAGCAATGCAGTTATTCCTCATGTCAAAAATCCAATATGCCTTTTGATAGAAATATATTGTCTCCTTTCCTGTCAGAATTAATATGCAAATAACTTGTATCGCTTCTGAATCTTGAGCAGTAATCCTTATCCATGGTGAAAATCATATCATAGCATATACTTGGATCCTTGGCTGATCCAAGTACATATTCTGACATTAGAGCAGCGATAAGAATGTGCTTCTTCAGAATAATACGCTGTGCTATCACTCAAATCAGTCACCGCAAAGCACGGACGAGCCCACACGGCTACATTTAAACATGTAGGCCTATGGGGGTGTACAGCATTAAACTCTCTCCTCTGACTGTAACTTTGAAAAGGTGACAAGAAGAATGCCGTCACTCTTTCATCAGCAAGAATCCGGCTTCATCTCATCCATTAAAGTTGCAATCAGTCGGAAAATCAGTGCCAGTTATATATTGTGTGCTTGGGATGAAGAAGCGGAGAGTTCTGCCTCTGATGTTCTAGATAAAGTGTTGCCTCCTCAGCTGCAGTAGCTAAAACAGACACTGTGATGTTTATGTGATAATCTTTTTTGTCCCCAAAGCAGGTTACACCAGGGTCGACATCACTCGTCAACCCCGAGGAGCATTTTTCTCTCTGCCTTTGTTTTTGTTATCAAACAGCCAGGAGTGGCAGCAGAGGCCAAAGGGCTGGGTCTTTATCTCAAGTGCCTGCAACCTTTTTTTTTGTTTTGCTGCCTCAAAACTTCACACGGCTGAGAGCTGCAGTTAGGGGCGTGAGGGCATCATCACTCAAGATTAAAAAAAAAAAAGGACAAGACAGCACTGGTGCTTAAAGAAAATCTGTGGAAATGCTGTTAAATTTATCTCACTTCTGCACAGTAATGTAATTGGTATTTATGTAAGGCACTCAATGTATATGACAGGCAATTTGCAAACTGCAAAGTAGCGGCGTAGATTAGGGGTGTAACAACTCTCCAAATCCACAGTTCAGTTCATATCTCGTTTTTTTTTTTCTTTAGAGGGAATGAATTATAAATTTTACCGCAGGCCTGATCACTTCATCATGACTGGATCGTGAAAAAAAAAATCACCATTATTTTAGAGCAATTCCAGTTCACTTATTACCTGAGAGCTCATCAAACTTTCAGCTCCACGTGATTATCACAGCACATGAAAACGGAGTCGTGATACAGTATTGAGGACATTTGCATCGCAGTTTTGTAATGTTGTGCAGCAGAAGGACAGTTTGGTAGAATATGGAAGCCATTTAATTAGGGACCATTATAAGTAGGAGCATAAATATTAGACTACAAACAAAAAAAATCTAATTTTTGCATTGTGGTTATGACAGCTAGTATGTAAAACATCTATTTTATACACTAGCTGTCGTCTTTTGAATAACCCCACTCAGTAGTTCAGTATAGTGCTGCAGCTCGTGCCTCACTCCCCGAGTAGTTGTCATGCATTTTTTGAGTGCTGGACTAGACCGCCATTGTGGCTGCACTGTTCTAGATGCTGCTTAGCCTACTTGGTTCAAGCCCCTGACAGGCACGCAAAGAGACAAAATTGGATGGATGCAGCTTTCCCTGCCAGCAGTGTCAACTCTAATAGTTCACTTCAGATCTCAACTCAGCCCTCTGTCATCAGACATACAAAATGTGCAGTCTTCTGTTTTCAAGCCCTCGCTCCCAGTAGGATCTCTGTGCTAGTGCAGCCAGTTGAAGTTTTCATTTCATTCAGAATATGTTCTGCAGGTGTGCAAAAGGTTACAACAGCAGAAATCGGTTTTGCAGTCATATTCGCCCGGAGACCATCAATAATTTATATCCAGGAAGACGAAGGAGCCTGAATTTGACATTTTCTGAGGTAGGACTTTCTACGCCAGTGAGCTTTATTTCAAAAACTTTTGCAGCCACATTCCTCCACTCAGATGCACCAGCTATAAAAGGCTTATGTTTGTAGATGAGGATCTAACTAGTGGTGCATCTTGATAAAGGTCTTTTCTTCTTAATCAGATCCAGCATTAACCACATATCTCTTCTAGCCGAGGATGGAAAAAAATGTTTGAATTATCATATTCAGGATATTTCCCATGAGAGAAGACAGCAACAAGTGCAAGATGAGAGGAGAAAGAAAGAAAGAATAGATACTTTAACTCTGAGGCATCAAAGATGATTCAATTCCAGATGCTCAAATATACAATAGTCATGTGATTCACAGAACTCAAGAAAATTCCCCGCTCCATGCATTTTTCATTAGGTTTAAAGATAATCTGAACGTGAACAGCCTTCCTCACAAATCCCCTACATCATCCTCTCAGTGCTCGCCTAGTTTCCTTTACAAAAACGGGAAGTCTTTTAAAACAGGCTTCTAGTCATGTGTGTGGCTGAGCCTGAGCTGATGCAACATTATGCTAGGTATAAAACTGACAGACACAACTGTCTCAGCGGCATCGTGTCATCCTCTCAACTCCTCTCTATCCAGTGAGTCAGATATTGTACCCGACCTCTGTCTGTCCAACGAGAGACAACAGCTGAACTAAAATAACAGAGCATAACAAGGAGGGTGACTCATTTTGGTGGCTTTTTATCACTATTGTACTATGGCAGTGGTGTGGGCGTTTCCCAGAAATTAGCTTCGATTATTAAAGGCATCCTGTGGGGGAAAAAACAGTCTAACAACAAAAATGACTATTTACTTTGAATATTTCAGTATTTTGTATGGAAAATACTTAACACCAAATGCTTCATGCCAAGACAATGTGTTTAGCAAGCAACAGCAGTAGCAGCGCCTCAGAAGAATCTTTGTCATGATTATGCTGTTCAAACACCTTCCAACTAGCTTATTCCAGACTGTAGGGTTACCAGTGCAGTACATGTGCAAGTCAGCAACCCAAATTAGCACATAAACACATCAAATTAGCATATAAATACACAACTTTTGAGTTACAGGTACACTGTTAAAAATAATCTATTTGAATCATGAAAATATTCCAGCAGCTGGAATTTTCTGTTCCATTAAAAAATAAAATATGACAGAACCCGGGCTCGAACTACCAACTTTCCAACCAGCAGGTGACGTGCTCTACCAGGCCAAACGGCACTTGTTGTCCCCCCATTGTCTCCTTTCCATCCAGGCCCTAACCTGCTTAGCTTCTAAGATCAGAGGAGATCAGAAATGCTCAGGCTGTAAGCTAACTAGTACTTGCAGATGTTATATCCATCCATCCATCCATCCATCCTCTGCTTATCCAGGACCAGGTCACAGGGGCAAAAGCCTAGGTAGAGAAGCCCAGACACAGAAGCATTCCCATGCCAGCAGAGAGATATAATCTCTCCAGAAAGTCCTGGGTCTGCCCCGGGGCCTCCTGCACCAGTGTTGACCCCGGATGAGCGGTGGGAGGTAGCTGGGGACAGAGTGGTCTGGGCTTGGCTTGTTTGACCCAACTCCACGCCCACAGATAGTAGAGTGCCTCATCAAAAGCAGTGTACAACTAGTGGGTGCTAACCATATACACTATTTGGACAAAAATAGTGGGACACCTACACATTACACCTACAGGATCTGTTTGGGCATAGAGACCAATGCTATAATGCTCCTGATACGCAGTTTTAGTGCTGATGTTAAAAGAAGCACATACAACACATTTCCTGGTATTTTACTAGGTAGTTCTCTAAATACAGATACACTATATTACTAAAAGTATTTGCTCATCTGCCTTCATACACATATGAACTTGAGCGACATCCCAATCGTAAGCTATGGGCTTAATATGATGTTGGCCCATCCTTTGCAGCTATAACGGCTCCAATGTTCTGGGTAGGCTTTCCACAGGGTTTAGGAGTGTGTTTATGGGAATTTCTGACAATTCTTCAAGAAGCATGTTTGTGAGGTCAGACACTGGTGTTGGACGAGAAGGACCGACATGCTTCACACCACTGCATCCAGTGCTTTGCATTGTGTGTGGTGATGTAAGGCTTGAATGCAGCTGCTCTGCTATGGAAACCCATTCCCATGAAGCTCTACGTGCACGGTTTTTGAACTAATCTGAAGGCCACATGAAGTTTGGAGGTCTGAAGCAACTGACTGCAGAAAGTTAGTAACCTCTGCAGTCTGCACACAACGTGCTTTAGCATCCGCTGACCCCGCTTTATCATTTTACGTAGCCTACCACTTCATACAGCTGGGATTGGGAATGACAGCTGAGTTGCTGTCATTCCGAATCACACATTGTTGCACAGGTGGCATCCTATCACGGCACCACGCTGAAATTCACTGAGCTCCAGAGAGTGACCCATTCTGTCACAAATGTTTGTAGAAGCAGTCTGCTTGCCTAGGTGCTTGGTTTCATACACATGTGGCCATGGAAGTGACTCGAACCCGAATTCAATTATTTGGATTGGTGAGTGAATACTTTTGGCAACATAAAATATTACTGAAAGATCTTCATTTATAACCACTATGTAAGTGTGTCATTAGTTACTGATTTCAGTAAAGACTTGGATCATTGGACATTTGGAAATGGAACAAAGTGGGTTTAGCAGAGCCTAATATGCCAATGAATAGAATTTCCCCCATAGGAAAGTTAGAGGAATGATAATTACAATAAGTAGAACTCTGACTTAGATACATTAGTGCCAGGCTATATTTATCATTTGGGTTTAAGGTATTATACTGTATACTGCTAATGTATGCCATAGCAAAAGGCTTTTTTTTTGGTTGGTTTAACTAAAGAGAAGACATTACAGTCCCTGTTGGCATTTCACTGGTCTTTTCACTGCGGTCGTTCTGCCACTCTCTGATCCACTTTGACAATGCAATAGAAGTAAAGCAGTAACCAGCATATGTTAGTAATAAAAAATGTCATGAACAAAATCAACGTGTACCTTCTCCTGTGCTAATCTGTACCACATGTTGCTAGTTCAGCCGGGGGCTGAGCAAACTCGGCTGGATTGAAGGTCTAAGAAGACTTTTAACATTTAAGCAACAAACTGTATGTGTGGATGTTATTTTGTTGTTGATGTCAAACACTTTTCCCATTTACTCACATCACAAACATACTGTACACCACCATCCTTGCCACAGTACAGACTAAAGTTACAGACTGTAGTTCAATCTGGAGGAGATCTGTTACGGTTCAGACACATATGCCTGAATGTGTAGTGTGTGCTCAACCCAGGCTCCCCAGTCGGGCCTTCCATGTCTAAATTGACAAAACTATATGAGCCCTGCCAGATATGTAGGGCAGGACAAGGTTACCTCAGCTCAGCACCAGCTCTCCTTTGAGGAAGTGCTGGGGTTTGTGTGATTTCTTTTATCAGCACTGAATGAGAAAGCTGGACAGAAACAAACAAGGGAAATTGAAGAAGCAAGGCAGAGAGAATGAGAAAGCTGGCAGCAGCATAAATGAGACAAAGGGGGAAAGACAGAGAAGTTAATTAATTCATTCACATCTTGTTTAGGAAAATCAGCTGATAAATCTTTTATGCCACATCTTATGATTGAGGCAATTTCACAGAGGAAAACAGAATGAGAAACAGTGTATTCACTTTATGCAAATAGGCATACATTAACTGTATATACTCTGAAGGTCAATGGCATGAGCTCAAATGGGAGGTAATAGGATACCGGTCCGGTGGAAAGAATTGGTACTATATCAGCAAATCTGCTGCTGTTTGAAAACTACCCTAATATGTGTATGTCTTATTCATTTTTCACAGGCAACTTTACATAATTTATTGAAAATTACTAAGACCTACAAAAGCACAGTGAGCTTTGCATTTCATGTTCAAAAATAATCCTTCTGTAGATTCAGTATAAGACAAAATAAAAACAAAACAGAAATATTCAATTTCAATTCAATTTTATTTATACAGTGCCAAATCTCAACAGTCCCCTCAAGGTGGTTTTTATTGTAAGATAAAGACCCTCAATAATTACGGAGAAAACCCAACAGTCAAAATGACCACCTATGAGCAAGCACTTGGCGACAGTGGGAAGGAAAAACTCCCTTTTAACAGGAAGAAACCTCCAGCAAGACCAGGCACAGGGAGGGGCACCCAAACTGGGAGCTGGTTCCACAGAAGAGGGGCCTGAAAGCTGAAGGCTCTGCCTCCCATTCTACTCTTAAGTATCCTAGCAACCACAAGTAAGCTAGAAGTCTGAGAGCGAAGTGCTCTACTGGGGTAATATGGTACTATGAGGTCTTTAAGATAAGATGGGGCCTGATTATTCAAGACCTTGTATGTGAGAAGAATCATTTTAAATTCTATTCTAGATTTAACAGGGAGGCAATGAAGAGAAGCCAATATGGGAGAAATATGCTCTCTCTTTCTTGTCCCTGTTTTCAGGGATGATAAAAAGCTTCATTAAACAACTTTTTTCAGGTCATTAACTGTGCTTTTAGTTATTGCTTTGTCATACTGTTTAACCTCTTCTAAGCTTCAGGTCATGTTCTGCTGCACCGATATTCGCCAGTAAAGGTTTCTGATTTGGTTTGAAATTACTTAATCTCATAACTGCAAGGCACTTGTCAAGGTACAAAGAGCCACAAAACTTTATGCTCCCTCTGCCATACATCATAGTTAAGTTGAGATTCTGTTCCAAACCTATAATCCTGTGCATATCTTGTGTTTTTTCCAAAAAGTTTAACTTTTACCTTGCATGTTCATAGAACATATGTAGTCTAAAACATGTTGGAAAAACAGTCACTTACTTACAGGTACTGCAGATGAGGCATGTTGATTGAAAGTGTACATATTCAAGTTGGTTCAAGTTAATGTAATCATGTTTGGTTGCTTTCTCAAAGCTTAAGGGTCCCACTTCATTTTAATCCCAAACCAATAAGCAGAGTGTAAAGAATTCAAATCAGTTGTATTTATATAGTGCCAAATCACAACAGTCGCCTCAAGGCGTATTATATTATAGGGTAAAAACCCTGGAATAATGACTCAGTTATTACACAACAAGTGGTGCAAATCAGTGTGTAGCCTGTGTACAGTGTGTCTAACTGAGCAGAGTGTCCTTATTTGTGTCACATGAATCAAATAGGATGTGATGATCCAAAACTCAGACTCTGTATCACTCCAATAGAGACCAAAATTAAAGAAGTGGATCTGAGCAGATCCACTGGTTTCAACTATGACATAAATGCTTAATTAATCTTTGAGTGTAAGTTGGACTTCATATACAACTGTTATGTGAACATGCCAGGCGTTACATTTTATTTTAATCTAGACTTTAGTTTAGCATAAAGAAAAACATAGACATTCTAGTTTATGTTACTGAGCAAACTGTAAAACTGCTGATATGTGAAGTCTGTTACCTTCGACGAAGGCAGATAAACCTTTTTCCTTTTATTATATGAAACGTACAATCTGTCAGCTGTACTTTATATTAACCTTGCAAAATGTATATGAACTTAAACTTTTTTATCAAACCTCAGAGGCAAAAGTCAATGAATCTGTGTAGGTTCTTAGTCATACAGGTGATAGTTATCTCTGAAGCTTTAACAAAGGCGACTGAACTTCTTGAAGTGCATGTGTGTATTTGTGTGTGTGATAAATGTGTGAACTTGTAAAATACGTCCAGTTGCCTTTTTGCAAGCTCCAGAGAAAAGACAATAAACATTTTCCCCAAATTTATTTTTCTTTTTCACGTTTTCTTGACAGCCGGTTGAGTGTGAAACACTGGTTCTGCATGGCTGGTTTAGAGGAAACCAACAGTCTTGATTAGTATAATCAGCTAAAAATGACCACACTCGTCTAGAGGAAGCAAAGCCTGCAAACAGCTTTCTCACAGTGAAATGATCTGCACCGTAACCGCCTCTCATCTTAGTCTTACTGTGATCAAACAACAACGGGTGATATATTACAGAGCTAAATGTATTAGCACACTGTGGCTTGTCACCGGTCCTGCTCACAACACGAGATGGCGCATTATGTTTGCTGAAAGCCCGCTCTGCTGATTACAGCACTTATCTGATGTAAGATGATGTAAGATGCTGAAGTGCACGTGTGTATTTGTGTGTGTGTGATGCATGTGTGAATCTGTTTGGGTTATGTAAATATCTTGGAATTTGGTTCACAGCTCACCAACTGTGAATCAGGAAATGCCCCGGTATGTCCTGACATGCAGTTATCCCTATCACACATATCACTTTTTCTGCCAGTGACAAAACAATTTCTGACTTTTTGCCCAGCTCACTTCAAAGAGGGGGGGAAAAAGTTCAAAGCTTGTTTACCAGTATCTTCTTCACATTTTCCGGCCAGACTGGATGTTACTTAAATGGGATCATTTCCCTCTATACAACAAAAGGAATTCAGAGCTGCTTACAACAAAAAAAAAAATGTAATAGATACTGATGCTTCACCCAGCTAATCCACTTGCTGGTACTTGTTTGCTCAGACTTTTATTCCTGCTATAATAAGAAGGAGACATTGCTTGTATAGGTCTCATCTGTCACCCACAGCTTTTCTTATGGATTTTTTCCTGTTTTGATCCTTGCCATCTGTACTTCTTTCCCTCTCTCATTGTTTTTCTTCCAAAGTCGACATCTTGAACAATTCCTTCTTAGCCACAACTTCACTAGATGAAGAGTAATTATCAAAATATTCTCATCTAGCAGTGGTATGGTTTCATTGTTTACCTATAATTCAGAAAACTGGGGAAAAAAAGGTAAACTTTCCATCTGTGCGTTGGGAAAACATATAAAAAAAGTATCCAGACAATTTGGTCTGGAGGGAAATAAATCTACCCCAAAGACAGAAATAAAACGGCTAAAGCTCCCTTGATAATGTCATCCAGGCATGAAAAGAAATTGTGCCTCTTTTCCACTGGCAGTAAACAGGAAACATTATGCTGAGTGATTTTAAAGCAATAAGTGCACACTTTCTGGGTTAACATAGTCAGGGCCGTAATGGAGTAAATCTCTTTTTGGTATGAAAGGTCAACCATAAAAATGAGAAAAAATTAGCTAAATTAGTCAATGCTGCAGCAGCTCCAGAAGTGCATTCTCAAATGACATCACATAGTGGCTCAGGGGGTTTTACCCTTGAAGAGATTGTTCATAAATATTGATTGATTTGGAGCATATTGTATTGTTCTGCTCTTCAAAAACAATAATGAACAACAGGGCACAGATTCATTAAGTCATCGCTGAAAAGTCACAGAGAAGAACTTTGATGGTACGATAGAATTATTTTTTGTGTGCCTGTTTTCTGTGTCCACCAGCTGAATGTACCAACTCCTACGCACACACACATGCGCGCACACACACACACACACACACACAAATTAATGATGATGTACAATGGAACGTTTATGTACAATCCAGTGCGGTGCATAAGAAAAAGGATGGCTGCAAAAGAGCACAAAAATAAAAAATAAGTACAATCCATTGCAGGCGCTGCCAGCTGGGTACAGAATTAACCACACTTTATCACTTGTCTCCTCTTAATCAACTGAAGCAAACTTGGCTGGAGCTCCCCCTCATTGTACCAGACACCGTGTCACATCAGCATTCCTCATCCCCCCCCCCCCCCCCCCCCCCCACCACCACCCCCCCCCCCCCCCCCACCCCCCCCCTCCC
>VOQJ01020056.1:9683-24634 GCA_015052665.1 Apistogramma diplotaenia
GTGGGGGGGGAGAGGAAGGGCGGTGTGGAGAGGATATGAGTGAGTGTGTGTGTGTGTGTGTGTGTGTGTGTGTGTGTGTGTGTGTGTGTGTGTGTGCGCGTGTGTGTGTGTGTGTGTGTGTGTGTGCGGGCGCGTGCGTGCCTGCCACAGGAACATCTGGATAAAACAGGAGCCGTCCTCTCAGAGAGTAAGAGGCTGAACCACACACTCACAGAGCAGAGCCAGAACCTTCAAAGGCTCCAAGAGGACTCAGACATTAAAGTTTCCGAGCTGGAGAAACATAACAGCACACTGAAGGAGGTGAGTCACTGGTCAAAGTGTAAGCAAATACACGTACAGAGGTCGAGGCACTGATTTAATGTGTGTTTGATTAACTGTGTCCCAGAGCCTGAAGCAACAGCAGGAGGCCGAACTGCAATGCTCCCAGCAGCTGCACGGAGAGAAGAAGGAACTCCAAGAAAAGGTCATCACTGTCCAGAGCGCCTTGCAGCAGCTCCGGAGTGAGAAAGCAGAGATGGAGAATCTGGTGACACGCTTTGGTAAAGACAAATCTGCACTTAGAAAAGCACTGGAGAAGGTGAGCTGGCTTTCCTGCTGCACAACGCTTTCAAATATCAGTTATTGTCATCAGCTTTCTTTCCAAAATTTGAAAAGGTTCTGACTTCTTTCACGTATGTATGTGAGAACAAACCTGTGAGCAGCGGGTCAGTGTCAGCATGCAGCTGTGTGGTTGGCCTTTCTTGTTTGTGCTGCAGGATTTTGCTCATTGCACCTTTAAACAGGGCGTCACTGAAAAAGTGAAACTGCTCTGCCCTTAGTGGTTGTTTCTGAAAGCCCCCGTCCTTCCTGTAGCTCTCACTTTACCCAGAAGCCACACTGGCTACTGCAGCAGCCAATATGGCAGAGGGGACCGTTTATGGCCCATTATATTTTATACTGAAACCCTTTTCAATAAAGATTGTGTTTCTCATAACTGCAGGAATTCCTTTATATAGAAGAGATATTCTGAAATGTTCACCTTTAACCTGATCTTTGGACCATACCGGTCTGGTGGATGCATTGCCTGAAATGATACTCTGAAAGCTACCAGTTGATGCAAACACACAGCAGTAGCAGGGAGATCTGGGTATCTGGGCAACAAACCGTTTCCAAATAAGCAACAAGTTTGTCTGGTTGCTGTGGTGGTCAAATGAACAAAAAGCACTCCTGAATATCTCTGAATCTTTCTGTAGTTGTGATTCACGCAAAAGCTTTATGAAACACACACATACATCAAAAAATTCCTCGCCACACCACTGGGTTAGCTCCTGTGAAAACTGGATGAGACATTTTTATGATTAAAACGATCACAACAGCACATATAAATATATGGCTGGTGTCAGTCGAAGGCTCAAGTCAAATCAAGGCGTTGTATACAGGAGACTGTTGCTGGTGTTAGCATACACTGATATTTCCAAAATATTGTACTTATATGAGAAGATATGAACCTTTTGAAGAGGCATGCATATATGACCTATAGAACCTGTAAACAATATAAAGAGGATGAGAAGCACTTATAAGGAGGTTTATTTGATCTTTTGACTTTTATGTAATAACTGAGAATGAATCTGTTTCAAAAAGGCCAACAGCTGAAACAAAGCCATAAAAGCATTTTTTTAACCTGGACCCTAAAGTATTACTCTGCTTTTGGTCTGTGGACCTAAAAGATATTTTTGCCGAATATGAGGTAAAATATCTGTAATATATGAGCAAGCCAAACCACAATTGGCTTTAAATGTAATTAAAGACTGCAAATTCTACAACTGCTGGAAGCCTTTGTATGGAAGCAGCCAGGTCTGAAGTAATGCACGTTTAGTGTTGCTCAGAAAACCAACGACCTACAAGACACATAAAAATATTGTTAATTATCCTCCAGTTTAATGCTCTGATTTCTTGACTTTTCTGTACAAAGTCACCCTGAACTGATGAAAACACAGAGGTGGACTGTGGGAACCGAGGGGCTCTGCTCGGCTTCTGCTACACCAATTACAGGAAGGCACACGGGTGTAGTGATCATGGTAAAGTCGTTCACGTTATGTCACCATCGTGCTGTTGTCAGGTGGAGGTGGAGCGGTTGAGGAAGGAGGAGGAGGCAGCGTCTGTCGCCAGAGCGCGAGAGCAGCTGGAGCAGACGGTGTGCAGCCTGGAGCGGCAGCTGGCTGCAAAACAGGACGAGGTGCAGAGTCTGCAGGTGAGCAGCTCCAAGATTACGGCAGAGGACAGGGGGCGGGGCCTGCACTGGCAGCACAAACTGTTTGGAACTGGACTCTGAATATAGAATATATTTTTAACCCTCAAAACAGCCAAGCAACTAAAATGATATTTACAACAAGAATGCATTTTAATGGCTTTGTTTGTGTTTCTTTGTTCAGGAAGTCCAGGGGTCCCAGACTTCTGTATAACAGGACATCTTTTAGCAGTCCACAGCAAAATATTACTGAAATAATATTACTGGCAGTTATCAAAGAAACTCTTTCCTGTTTCACTTGTGTTTTTTCCAGTTGTTGCTAAATGATTAGATTTAAAAATTAAGTTGGGTAAATGATGACTCAGCAGATGACACAAATTGAAATGACGCCTCATGGTTTTTGTAAAAGTAAATATCATGCATCCTCCCAGCATTCATACTTCACCTCCACATCTTTCTCATTGCTGTGGTGAATTGTTGTTTAACTCTGCGTGCTCAGAGTTTACTGAAGAAACTCCGGTTTTCTGCAGCCAAAAACAAAAAGAGCTTCCTGGCCTCAAAGTTCTCTACGTTTGTTAACCCTGCTTTCTGAAGCAGGACCCAGCTGTGGCATTCAAGTGTCACAGAGAGAGGACGTAGTAGGACACACCCCAGGAGGCACAAACAACACACACTCCCCGTTTCTGTCTTTATCTCACTGTGTTTTCACATCAAGTTATCTGAACTGTCTTCAGGTTCACATCTCGCAGACAGAGCACAGTCATGCACAGCGCCTCCTGGAGGTGACAGCCCGCTATCACCAGGAGCTGGATATGGAGACGGAGCGTGTGAGAGAGAGTCAGCATCAAGCAGAGCAGGCTTTGGAGAGCAGGGAGAAGATTCATCAGCAGAGGGTCAGATGCCTCGAGCAGCAGGTACTTTAAATCTGTCTGTGGAAATCTGATTGTCTATGGGTGTCTGTCTGTGGAAATCTGTCTGCCTGTGGGTGTCTGTCTGTGGAAATCTGACTGCCTGTGGGTGTCTGTCTGTGGATTTTGTGTGACATGTTTTTTCCTCCTCTTTGTTTCTTTTGCAGGTGCTGACACTCAGAGAGCAGCTTGATCAGGAGACGATGAGACGGAAGACCTGTTTCAGTCAGCGGCTTCAGCCTGGTGTGTCGACAGAATGAGAACCAGCTCCCGTCTCCTCCTGCAGCTTTGCTACTGAAGCTACATGTCAGTTTGGACGCACCAACACGCTCCTGCGTTTGCTGCACATGTGCACACAGGATTACATTAATCCCAAAGAAAACTCAACAACAACAAACAAAGAGCGTTTTGTTTAGAAGTGAATGGATGTGCCAAATTGTTTGAAGGATTTCCTCTGACTCACCTCTGACTTGGCGTTTCCAGGCCTGCTGCGTCATTTTTTAAGGTTTTCTTGGTTCATGTTTTCTTCCGATTTTTTAGAAACGAATCTGTCACATTAGTCGTCTTAATTTTAATGAGGATATATATGAGTATCCAAATATGTTGAATAATCAGATTTGAAATGATTTTCCTTATAATGTCAAAATGAATGTTGTCATGTGTGGTGTGTTTGACTTAATGTGTATTAAAGGGTAAACCTGAGCACAGTTACTCGGTTTGGTTTGCCAGTGTCGGCTCTTTCACAGTATCTCACTTTTGCTCCATCAAAGCTTTTGTTATTTAGTGTTGGAGAGGTTGACCTTCCACCTCTGTAGCCAGTGTTTTCTGTCAAAGACAGGCACACACTCCTCCTTACTCTTTAAAGCTTTCACTGTAATCACCCACAGCCCTGAAGCACAACAAACACCACCAGGAATGCTTTTCATTTTCTTACTTTTAAATTCATAGCTGAGGTGCAGTTTATTTTCCCAGCAGTTCACACACATGTCCTCTCACTGTGTCACAGAGCAGGAGTTTCACAGGGAGGGAAAAATCCTGTCAGAGTTTCTTTAAAGCAGCCCTTTGATTATCATAGGTCCGCCCAGTGCTTATCCAGTTACCGGCCTCTCTCTAACTATTGGCTGGAAGGAGCTAATTATGCAAGGTAGTGAATCCCTGTGGGGGAGGTGGGGCCAAAGCTGAAAGAACTCCTTTGGCAAGCAAGAATAGAGCTTTTATTGAGGATATTTCTAAGCTGACCATCAGGGACCAAATCACTGGATTGTTTAAAAAAAAATCTCAGCTGAATCAGAGTGCTCCCCCTCTTTCACTCCTTTGCCTCGTTTCAGTAGACGGACTATAGCTCATGCAGTGCCCAGCAGCAAGCAGAATGCAAGGAATCTGCAGTATTCCCGTCTCACACAAGAAGCCCAGTTCACTGACGGACGAGTGAGGAGAACCAGTCAGGGGAGGATTCAGAGGGGGGAACCTGCGGTCTTGCTCTGCTCTGCTCTTGTTGCCTCAGGTGTACGCGCTCCTCCCTCCCTCTGCAGTGCCTGCTGTCAGCTCCATCTCTGGGTGGCTGAGGCCATGGTGCTGGTGCTGCGAGCCCTGCTGCCCTACTTCTGCACCCTCCTCTTCCTGACCCTGCTGCCTAGGGTGGATCTCGCCGTGCCCCTGGAGGATTTCTACCCCTTTGGCCAGGACAAAGGGGACTCCCAGACCATCGCTCAGGATGACGGCGGCTCCGGGCTCCTGGAGATATCTGTAGCGTTCCCCTTCTTTGGAGACAGGCACACCGGGCTCTATGTGAGTACAGAGGAGTGTGTTTCTGCTGATGTGTTTATAAGTCACTGAGTATGAGTGTGCAAGCACTTGGCAGTTGGCAATTGGATCTGACATGATGTGGATTGTAAAAGAGCCTGAGGGAGCTGAGATCTGGCACACAGCCAGATACTACATAGCAATACCCTTAGAGAGTTTGTATATGCTCATGTAGAATATCGTGTTTTCCCCTCCCAGTGTTATCATAATCCTCTGTGACTTTCTCTTCTCTTCACAGCTGCCCCTTTCTGCACTCTGAGGTCTCTCAAGTGCACAGAGGCAGACAAGAGACAAAGTATTTGCAGAACAGCGGTAACTCCTGTTATAATAAATCTGCAAGGAGCTGTTAAAGGAAGTGACAGTTTGTGTTCTTACTGTCGCCACAGCATCTGTGAGCGGTTCTCTTTTCAGAAGGAGCAAGAATAGAGGGAAAATATGCGCAGCTGAGAGGGAGAAACAGCTCTCGTGAAAGGAAGCCCAATGGTTTGACAAGGATTTTCGCACACCACATAGAAACATGCTTTGATGTGCCTTTGTCATGTATTGGGTTTGGTTCCAGCGCATGGAAAGGCAGAACTCCTTTAAATCAACACCACCTGTTGTGGTAAGGCATCTGCGTTCGAGCTTCACGGCTCCCCTTCCTCCCCGCTCAAGCACGGGGCGAGGGAGGCTGAGGAACCATGGCAACAATGGGCAAGGTCAGAGATTGTTTTTCTAATCTGAGCGTTTACGCCACGAGCACTGAGGTCAGTCTCCTCATGTGGAAAAATGTAAAACTCTCCTGCATCTAAACACAGCGTAAAGACAGTGACATAATGTTTGCAAGTACAGCTGCTCGCACTTCTCCTTTAATAATACTGATGCTCTGCAGTCACATCAGACAAGATAAGACATGTTGCTGTTTGCTTGGCTTGTTTATCTCAGATGGAATTATCATCTGATAGTGATAATAATCTAAATCTAAAAAATGTGCTGCGTTGGTGGTGTTGTGATACCCCATGGCTCCCACTCTGCATCTCATTCTGAGGTCACAGAAAGCAAAACAAATTATGGAACCCATTTGAAATTGCAGTCACGCTTGTTTTCAAAACTTCACTTCAATCCATTTCTCATGTGCTAAAGCAGGCGGGCCACAGGGCAAGATCTGCCAGCAGGCAGCTGCTTTGAGCAGGTAATATTTCAGGGAGTATTAAAGGAATAATTTCTCCCAGCAGGCTCTGGGCTACATGGAAGCTGCAGAATCAAACTGGTTTTAGACGGTTTGTGGCTGCTGCATTATCATAACTGTTCACTGGTAAACATGCCTCAGAGTGCCTTTCTGAGGACGCACCTCTTATTTTCAGCAGATTTGGATTTAAACAAGTGTGTTTATAGGCACTTTAACTGTCATCTAAAGATACTGACCCGGTGCCACCCCAGTCCTATTTCTGCCTCGTAACCAGGCTGCCCCTCTGTTACGGTTTGTCAGGGAGTTTGCTCATGTTTCTCTCCTCCTCTGGGTCCTCCCTCCCGCACCTCAGATAACATGATGGGGGTCTTTCTCGTGGAACTGTCCTTTATTTGAGCAATGACCAGTCATTTTAACAGAACACAGATGTATCTGCAAAGCATCTTAAAGGGCTTCTAAACAATGCGCATCACGAATTAACTACTCCAGCGTAAAGACTGGTCAGAGAGGAAAGAACTCAAGTTAAAAAGCAGATGTGAGAATAGATGGTCATGATCAAAGGACGTTACTGTAGAGAGAAGCTGTTATGGACAGTGGAAAAGTCCCAGGCCTTTCCATGGAATTTACTGACTGTCACTGGAAATAAATACATGTAAATAACATTTCAGTACATTTAAGCGCTTCCACTGAGAATGTTCCACAGAATATCTGCATTTTTACAGATTACACATCAACTTGAGCCACAGCAAAGCAAGTGATATTTATTTGCTCAAAGTCATGCGTAACCCAAAAATGAATGAAATACCCCGCTATTCACAGGTGTGTGCAGGAATGTTGGCTGTAGTTTTTCATACAGTGTTAATTAGTTTCAGCTTTGTTGATGGAAGTACTCAAGCGTCTTGTATTTGATTCGTTCTGAGACTCAGGATTTTAATCCATGATGACTGAGCAGTGCCAGCGCTCTTGCTTGTGCACAACACAAAAATGAAGTGTGTGGTGGCAACTGCCAGGTGAATGCCTGACCTGGGTGTTAATAAAACTCAGGACAAAACAATACATTTCTGTATGTATGAAGAGAAATGTAGACTTTGTTTACAAAGCAGTCCACTCAACTCCAAATGTTCCACATTTCAGGTGCCAAGCCTTCGCAGATATGACAGCAAATACTTGATAAGTACTCTTCTTAATATTGATTGTTGGAGATACAAACACATTTCAGGAGAGTGGCTGCAGAGATGCAGATGCTGCATCTGCATCTCTGTCTTGGTGCAGAGACAGCTGATTTACTGGTTGATCTATGTCCCCATGCTCACCTCTGGTCATGAGTTTTTTCCCCTGGGCCTCAGAGAAAGCAGAACAAAATCTTGACAGATACCCTCATCATGTAGCTGGGACAGGTAGGAAAATGAGATACCAGTCGTGCAATCAGATACAGGTTGAGGTACCCATCTGCTGTGTTCTTTTGATACATCATTGGTCCCCTTTGTGTGTGTGTGTGTGTGTGTGAGAGAGAGAGAGAGTGTTCAGGGTGGTTATGGCTTTAGCAAAGAAACTGTTCTTCAGCCAGATCCTGAGTTTCTCCAGTTCATTTCAATAATGACTCGTCAGCCTCTGTATCTTGATGACTTCATGGTTACCCGTCCAAGACGTCAGCTACCATCAAATACACTCTATGACCGCTCCACCGAGGGAGCCACCGCTCAACCTCCTGCTCCACTTCAAAGCCCAGAGGGATCAGCACATCAGAACGTCAGCTCAGAGTATGTCTTATCAGCCCTGCGGGAAATGAGGGAGAACAATAATCAACTTCGACAAGAAATACGAAGTCTTCTGGGCAACCTTTCACTAAGATCTCCACCTCCCTGTCCAACCGGAAGGCATTCAGTGGAATTCGAGAACACGGCTGTGTCCCCCTTGCCACATTATCATTCTCAAAGAGCATCCACTCCTAACCCTTTCTCCAGTCAAATGGTATCTGAGCCAGAGTACTTGCCATGGCCTGAAGCCATTCCTATTTCACCAGAGGAAGAGCCATGGCCAACGCCACCGCCTCCGACATCATACATCTGCACTGATGAAGCAAGGTTCAGCACTACCCCACAGTATGTAGAGCCATGCATGCTACCATCAGAACTGCCTTCAGTAGAGACTGTCTACAGAGGACCACAGCCTCATATTCCCTACTTCACTGAGGAGGACCCTCGACAGTTTGCACGCCTCAAAATTGCATTGGACAATATATTGCCTAAAGATGCTACAGAGCGATTCAAATATCAGATACTCATTGATCACCTCAAGCTGGAGGATGCTCTTCTTATAGCAGACTCTTATAGCAATAGTCCAACTCCCTTTTCAAAAGACTATGGCTTCCCTCACTGAGATGTATGGTCAGCCTCATAAACTAGCGCTGCAGCGTATAAATGAGGTCCAAGCTGAACCACCAATCCAGAGTGGTGATAGCCGTGGGTTTCGCCTCTTCGCACTCAAAGTCTGGCTGGTTGGGATGCTAGAGCAGCTGGGAACTGATGGGAGAACAGAGTTAGAATGTGGGTCACACACAGCACGCCTGTTATCAAAGTTGCCCCATGAACTCAGAGCCCAGTTCAAACGGTTCATTGATCCTATCCGTACTCCCATTCCAACATTGGTGCACTTTTCCAAATGGCTTGAATATGAAGTCAGGGTCCAGGATGACTACTCACGACCAACGCCCTTCCGGTCGGCTAGAGATGAGTATCAGAGAGTCAAGCCAAAGCAGTTGAAAGCAGGTGCCCATCCTACTACAGTGTTGCTTGGTTCAGATCCTACCCCAACGCCATCCGGACCAATGACCTCATTCAGATCTGAGACTAAAATGGAGAAACCTAAGAAATATTGTCCTTACTGTGATAATGTCCAACACTACTTTAATCAGTGTACAGAGTTCAAGAAGTTTAACACAGACCAAAGGGCAGCTTGGATCAGAACTGAGAGGTGCTGCTGGAGATGTGGGAGAAATCATCGAGCAGCACAGTGCTATCTCAACAATGCAATCAGTTTCACCTGGAAATACTACATGAGGTCAATTCAGCCACCACTAGCAGATCAGAGGAATCACCCTCAGGGACTGTGCAACCTTTTACCTACTATCTAGATCCTGCCTTAAAAGCTAGTTGTGTCTTGCTGAAAATGGTTAGTCATTCTCTACAATGGCAGGCAGAGACTTGAGACTTATGCCATCCTTGACGATGGTTCTGAGCACACAATCATTCTTCACGAGGCTCCTCAAGAACTTCAGCTTAAAGGGCAAAGTGAAAGTCTAGCACTAAGAACTATCCGCCAGGACATTAAAACAGTGACAGGAAAGTCAGTGTCATTTTCCATAGCATCTACAACCCTTCCTCAGAAACGGTTCTGTATTCACGGAGCTTTCACAGCAGTAGAACTTGGTCTGGCTAAACATTCTCACCCAGTTGAAGCCTTACAAAAGACTTATCGGCACCTCAGGGGGCTCCCCCTCCACTCCTTCAGCCAAGCTCAGCCATTGCTTCTCATTGGGTCAGACTGTCCTCATCTCATCACTCCATTCGAGCCTGTACACTTTGGACCACCAGGAGGGCTAGCAGCTCTCAAAGCTCGTCTCGGCTGGACCCTTCAAGGGCCTGCTAAAGTCCTGCTGCATCAAGCCTCTACTCCTCAATGTCTCCTCATCAACACTTCCTCACCTTCTGCTGATCTACTCAGTCATGTGTCAAAGCTATGGCAGATGGACATTCTCCCATCCCGCAATGAGAAAGTCATCACAAGGTCAAAACAGGACAATGCAGCCATCAGACTGTTGGAGGAGAAAACAGTCAGAGTTGATGTTGACAACATGCAAAGGTACACCACTCCTCTGCTGTGGAAAGAAGGACTACCATCTATCAATGCCCCAAAGGAAGCAGTCATGAGTCACCTGCGTGGTACAGAGAGTCGTCTTGCCAAAGACTCCAGCAAAGCGGCTTCTTACAACAAGGAGATCCAAAGGCTGCTTGATGCAGGCTACATCAGAAAGCTTAACGCCACTCCAGAGCGAAGTTGCAAGTCATGGTATATAACACATCACATGGTCCATCACAATGACAAAGACCGCATTGTTTTCAATTGTTCATTCAAATTCCAAGGTACCAGCTTGAATGAACATCTCCTTTCTGGACTGATCTTGTGGCCTACGCTTCTAGGCGTCCTACTACGGTTTAGAGAGTATCCAACTGCAGTTAGCAGCGACATAAAAGGCATGTTCCATCAGGTCCGCCTTTTGCCTGAGGACTGTTCCTTCCTTCGTTTCCTCTGGAGAGACATGGATCGCAGCAGACCCCCTGATATATACCAGTGGCAGGTTCTCCCCTTCAGCACCACCTGCAGTCCCTGCTGTGCGACATTTGCCCTCCAGAAACACGTCATTGAACACAGTAGCGTGAACGAGGACACTTGCCACTCAATGGAAAACCACTTCTATGTGGACAACCTTCTCCAGAGCTTTCCCTCCAAGTTGGAAGCTAAACAGCTTGTGACTAAGCTGCAAGATCTCCTCCAGTCAGGAGGCTTCGAACTGCGACAGTGGGCCACCAATGTTCCAGATCTCATCAGTCATATGCCAGCTGAACAGGTATCTGAAAACAGAGAACTTTGGCTGTCCATGAATGGGACAGACCCCCCAGAACGGACTTTGGGCCTACATTGGCATTGCAGATCAGATACCCTCACCTATTAGCTCCGTCACACAGAACAGCCTCAGCCCACAATGCGGAATATCTATCGGATCTTAGCCAGGCAGTATGACCCCTTAGGACTGCTTATTCCTTACACTACACGGGCTAAGATCTTGGTGCAGCGCCTCTGGGGGAAGCAACGTGACTGGGACGACCCTCATCTCCCAGAGGACCTCCTTCGACTTTGGACCACTTGGGAGAGTGAACTCACTATTCTTCCGAATATCTCCCTCCCCCGTTATGTCCAGCCACATACCGACCTCTCAACCACAACTCATCCACGTTTTTTCAGATGCATCAGAGAAGGCATACGGACCTGTGGCTTACCTCCGGACTGCTAGCAGCAATGGGGAGATCCAGGTGGCCTTTCTAGCAGCCAGATCTCGGGTTGCTCCAGTTCGACAACAATCCATTCCAAGATTGGAGCTCTGTGCTGCCAACATCGGAGCTCAGCTCGGCTCCGTATTGAAAGGAGAACTGACATTGCCCATCTCATCCATCACATACTGGACTGACTCCACTACTGTGTTGAAATGGTTGCAGTCTCCATCATGCCACTACAAAGTGTTTGTTGGCGCCAGAGTTTCTGACATCCAAGAGTTAACTGAGAATAGCTCTTGGCGATATGTCCAGTCCAGTGACAACCCAGCCGATGACATCACGCGTGGACTAACCCTCTTGCAGATCACCAGTGAAAATCGCTGGAGTAATGGACCTGTTTTCCTCAAACAACCAGAGTCATCATGGCCACGGAGTCCAGACATTTCTGCACTCGATGACCAAACTGAACTGCGGAGAGTCCAGCTCTGTGGCCAGACTTCTATATCCACAGTATCACCATTGCCTGATGCCAGCCAGTTCAACACATTCAAAGAGCTACTAGAGGCTTCAGCTCGAGCATGTCACGGGGGGGCCACTAATGCTATTCTCACGGCTGAAAACATCAGACAAGCACAACTCTCTCTACTCAGACAAGTTCAAAGAGACTGTTTCCCAGAAGAATTTTGCCTCCTTTCAGCCAGGAATCCAGTCTCCCTCAACAGTAGGCTACTCACTTTAGCCCCAGAATATGACTCGGAAACTCAGTTGATCCGGGTGGGAGGCAGATTAAGGCGGTGTGAATCACTCAGAAACGACACCTTACACCCCATTGTTCTCGATCCTCATCATCCTATAACAAAGCTCATCATAGCAGACTATGATAACAAACTTGCTCACCCGGGGGCAGTCTTCGCTGAATTGCGGAGAAAGTTCTGGATCCTGAGAGGCAGAGAAGCTGTTCGCAAGCATCAGCACCACTGCCCTGAATGCTGCAAATGGCGCAGTAAACCAGTCATTCCAAGGATGGCTGACCTTCCGCCTACCCGCTTGAGATTGTATAAACCAGCATTCTATTCAACTGGAATGGACTGTTTTGGATCTCATTTGATCAAGATTGGGAGACGCAACGAAAAACGATGGGGCATAATATTTAATTGCCTGACAACACATGCAGTGTGCCTGGATCTGCTAGCCAACATGGACACTGATTCATTTCTCATGAGCCTACACCGCTTCATTGCTAGGCGAGGAAAACCCCACGAGTTGCTGTCTGATCAAGGGACAAATTTTAAAGGTGGCAGCTCAGAACTCAAAGAGGCCTTCAATTCGCTTGCCCCTAGTTTACAGTCACAACTTGCCAGTCAGCAAATTCATTTCCACTTCAACCCGCCAAGTGCGCCCCATTTCGGGGGCTCTTGGGAGCGTGAGATCAGAGCCATCAAATCGACTCTGCACACAAGTCCGGGGTCTCAAATAGTAACGGAAGAGGTCCTGAGAACTATCCTGACTGAAGTGGAGCGCATCATTAACTCCAAGCCACTTGGCTACACTTCCACAGACGTGGCAGACCCAGATCCAATCACTCCAAATATGCTACTCATGGGGCGGCTGGATCCTTCCACACCTCAAGTCATTTACCCTTAGACAGATCTTCTTAGCCGCTGCAGATGGAGACACTGTCAAGCCTTAGCTGACCAGTTCTGGATCCATTTTATCAGGGACTACTTACCTTCTCTCCAAAGCCGATCAAAGTGGCAGCAGGACTGTCAGAACCTCGCTATAGGAGACATTGTGTACAGTCACAGCTGTTTGTCCAGGAGCGGATGGCAGGGTACGAACTGTCCAGATTCAGGTCATGGATAGGAGCTACACAAGACCAGTGGCTAAGCTCATCAGACTTCCCTCACTGCCACGGGATACACCTAACTGACTTTAATCAACTTTGATCCTCAAAGTTGGGGGCGGCTGTTAACAAGGTTCCCTGATATCCCAATTTCAAGATTCAGTGAACACATCGCCATCCCATAATAGTTAAATCTATCCCATAATAGTTGTTGCCCGCTTGCTACGCTCTTGCAGCTCAGACGTGGCTCTCTCTCAGTGAGTTCAGTAACTTTGAATATTTGTCAGAATAGTCATCTCCCTTCACTTCTGTGGAGCGCAATCTCGGTTTATGTGTCCATGAGAGTGTAAGTTTGCCTCTTTGATTGTTTAGCTAGTTGCTGGAAAGTGCTTAGTCCTGTGTTGAAATCATTTTCTTTATAATTGTTTCAATTGTTTCATTCTGAGTGTTATATCCCTTATGTTTACAGTAACTACTGTTGTGAATTTTACTGATTTTACTGGCCGAGTTGTTCGCACGGCCCTTAAGACGCCGGTGGTGCATTTAAAGAGCATTGGAGTTTCGAAATTCTACGTAATTTCTCCTTTAGCAATGCTGCGTTCATGGACGGTTGGGAATTTTCTGTATTTGGCGAGAGCTCACCCAATATCGCTACCTGTTCTAGTATGCTTGAATATTGATCTGTGTTGTTAACAAAGGAATATGTTATGCACTCTATCTGATCTCATTGTCATTTATGTCCTACATAGACTTCATCCTACATGTAACCATCATCCTACTACAACTATAACTATAACTACATCTGGGCTGAAAAGCGTCTCAAAAATGGCATAATCTGGTATCCATGTGTTGGTGTTATTGCTACATCACAATTAAATGTTGTTTCAGGATTGTCAGTTCAGTTGACCGATCACATTGTTGTGACATCATACTGTAACTCTGCAACTTGGAGAAAAATAATAAAAAAAATAAATCCCTAACCTTCAGCTGTGCAAATATGATGCAAATGTGAGGTGTTGTGCAAAGTCTGTGTGTCGTGTAGTCAAATTGCTATGCTGTGCTTCAGCAGATGCAACAGTTTGCATTCTGGGCTTTTTGCCAAATTCATACTTAATGTTTGTGAAGAAGTTTATTTGAGCTCCAACGATGGTCCTTTCCTAAACCTAGGTAAGCGGTTTTGTTGGCTAAATCTAACTAAGTCATTTTGGTGATTAAGTTTAATGAAACTCCAACTGTGAAATGGACCCATTCATCCACCCCAACCTGCTCTGTACACTGCTGCTTTTTAAATCACCTCACCTGGTTCCTCAAAGCTTTCTGACAGAAAGCACTGAAGGGAAACTCTTGCTGGCACATCTGTGACAAAGACAGCAAGTCTTTGTGATGTATCAAGAGCCACGGTATCCAGGGTAATGTCAGCATACCACCAAGGAGGACGAACCACATCCAACAGGATTAACTGTGGACGCAAGAGGAAGCTGTCTGAAAGGGATGTTCGGGTGCTAACCCGGATCGTATCCAAAAAACATAAAACTGCCCAAATCACTGCAGAATAAAATGTGCACCTCAACTCTCCTGTTTCCACCAAAACTGTCCGTCAGGAGCTTCACAGGGTCAATGTACACGGCCGGGCTGCTATAGCCAAACCTTTGGTCACTCGTGCCAATGCCAAACGTCGGTTTCAATGGTGCAAGGAGCGCAAATCTTGGGCTGTGGATAATGTGAAACATGTATTGTTCTCTGAGGAGTCCACTTTTACTGTTTCCCCACATGTTACGGTGTGGAGATGCCCCAAACAAGCGTACCACACAAACTGTTGCATGCCCAGAGTGAAGCATGGGGGTGGATCAGTGATGGTTTGGGCTAACATATCATGGCATTCCCTTGGCCCAATACTTGTGCTAGATAGGCACATCACTGCCAGGGACTACCGAACCATTCTGGAGGACCA
>VOQJ01020067.1:11183-22542 GCA_015052665.1 Apistogramma diplotaenia
TTTTTTTTTTCCTTTTTTTGGTTTTTTCCCCCCCCCCCCCCCCCCCCCCCCCCACACACACACACATATAGGTGTGTGTGTGTTTGTGGATTTGCTTCTTTTAAACATAATTAAAAGCTGGATTTCATTTATTTTGCCCTGCGTTTGGCTCCTCCAGTTTGGTTTGATTCCATTGTTTTATCATTGTCCACTGTGTGGTGCCAGAGAGCTTCATTTTCAGTAAATCAGACTTATTATCGATTCATTCATTTTCTTCAGTTATATTTAATTATGCTCTGTGTTCTTATGTTATAATTTCTATCTTGTGAATACTTTGGTTTGGTTTGTGTTGGCTGGTTTCAGTTTGGTTATTGACACTGAGAGTGCACTCTATGAATGTTACTTCCTGTTTAATGTCTGCATGATGGCTATGACAGAAGGAGCAGTGCTAACCAGCTAAATCCTGCCTAATTGACTTTCATAGATATCCATACCCAGCATTTCAAGAAGTAAATCCCTCTTTTGGCTCACAAGCAGGCATAATGGTACGATTTAGAGCTTCGTTTGGTTCATTCATATGTTTCTGTTTGCATCTTATACTGTGGTTCCTTTAAACGTCTGTCTTCACTGTCTAGTTTTGTGGTGTTTGGGTTTTGGGGTTTGTGTATTGAACAAACGTCTGTGGTGAACGAATACGAACATGGTTTGTGACTAAGGAAGGCATACCGCCCTATCCTGTGAAGCTCCATGCTGATTTCATTTCACTCTGTAAGCTGAGACTAGCTCACAGCTGTTCTCCTGTCTCAGTATCACTGCTTCTTTTCTTTGGCCCATCTATCCCATTGATAGCACCTGCCCAGTGGACATAAAAAGCCTCCCAAAACCATTTTCTAAACTGTAATGGGGCAGACTTTGTGAAGAAATTCAAGGTTAAGTCTTCCCATTTGAGACATCTACTTTTTCTCTTTTATCTACAGTATATAATTTATTATTTCCTATATTACCATAAATAAAAGTTTAGCCTTACGGCAGCCTGATATCTTAAACAAAGGTGAGGAAAAGGTTCAAGTTGAAATAAAAATTGCTTATCAGGTGCATAAAAATGGTGACTTGGACTTACAGATAAAGATAAAGATGTTAAAGAAATGTTTAAAAAATGTTATGCAAAACAAAAATGGAATCGTTATCAGTAAAATATGCTTTTTTTCTCTTTTACTTTGTGAAACATGGAGCTGTAACTGAGACTTTATTCGCAAATCTAGTTTTTGTTTTGTTTCTAAAACCTGATCTTATTTTGGTTCTTACAGCCATCATTCCTGTCAGTTATAAACAAGTTACCTTCATTGCTGAGAGAGCTGGGACTGCTGAACTCGTCTCTGCTCACTTACAGGTGGCTTTAAACACCTCCGTATCCTCCAGAGAGTATGTAGCATATTCTGTTATTCACATATCAGTAATAGAAAATGAGACACCAACATGCAGGAGAACATGAGCAGTCAAACATTTTGAAATGTACACTGTAGTCTGGTTTCCTTGTGAGGCTCTTGCAAGATTTGGGAGATCATAATCACAGTCACAAATCCGTCTTGCCAGCCATCAAGCCATGAGCTTTTAGCTCACCACAGTTGTGCTCTATGGTAGGATTAGGTGTCATAATACATAGATGGTTTAGCCTGTGATGCGTGCAAGTTTTTCTTACAGATGCAAAAACATTCATCCAGCAGTGTCAGGTATTAATAATTTTTTTTTTATGGAACTTGCTCTTTTTTTAATTTAAAAGATGCCTCAGTCAGTCATTTTTGTTATCTGTCACACTAGAGTAGACTAACAAAACAATGGTAACCTCCTTGTGCATTGATTTTTATTGATTTTTTGCAAAACGTTACAGCAACCAGATCTCAAGCTGATTGCACAGGTCCCCTGGTGGGAGGTAACCTGTCTCCAACTAATTACAGTCCTACTCAGACTGACTGCAATCACTCTCAAAGAAATTGGTGCAACAAAATTGCCAATTCAAAGTCAGTCTGTGCACGTGAATGCAACTGATCTGCAGTAAACCTTTGCAGGAGAGGGGATTTGATTCATCTGGTTGTCAACCACTTACACTCTGGTTATATTAATACATAAAAGCAATGTTGGTGATCACCTATACCATTTTGCTGTCTCGGAGCAACTATGGCACTATCTGTAGTTTTGTTTCAAATATATGATGTTCTCTTACATTTCTGTGTATGTCGATGGCAATAGATTTGCAACTGAATCTGCAACAGGTTTGGGATTTTCACTGATCACAGTTAATCGGGGTATTATCAGAGGCTTCATGCAATTGCCAACTTGATCCCATTCAGTCACAAACTGAAAACAGACTTATGGCAGACTGATTTGGTCTTATTGCCATTTTACCACCATCGTGATCAAAGTCACTTATCTAGTCTCTGTCTTTGAAGCCATCATTTCAAGTTCATTTCCTGCATTTGCCAAAATTTTCTGTGTACCGCAAGCGCTAACCATTGCTTTCTCTAGTGTGACTCTAGCATAAAGTGGCTTGAAGACCAATTTCTTATAATCCTGCATATTAATTCTTTGAAAATTATCTCTCTTTGATTGCCACACCCAGGTGTTGTTTATATTTAAATATTTTAAGTTCATGAAAGCTCATCTGTTCAGTCTACAAGAAGATACAAACTTCAAACTAAAGAGACAAATTTCTATATTTACTCTTCTTCTGCGTGCTCCCTTTAGTACTTTGAAGTGGGCATAGATCAGGATTTAGCAACATTTCAATTAAAAAATGACAGTTAGGAAGCTTTTTGATCACCCATCAAGTCTTTGAGTGCAAATGTAATAAATGTTTTATTACTTAGTCAGGAATAATTTTGTTATGCAGAAACAAAGCCACATTTCTAAGAGCTTTAAAGCAATTATTTTTTGCACTTGTTGTACCATATTATGGCAAAAATGAGCAAAGCATGAGAAACTTTCACACAGACATGCTGCTTTACTTCTGAGTCTGTGCAAACTCGCTGTAACTCACTTTTTTCATGTGCCAAACCACTGGTAAAAGAACGCACAAAAGGAAGAAATAATATCTACTTTTAGCAACTTGTGTGCAGGAAAATTCTTTAGGTTATTTAAAGTGTATTTAAACATCTAAGCACAAGATATATTTTTTTCCTAAAAAACAAGCGTAACCTGACATATAGTGGTGCCCAGAAGCAGTGTATGTGTGAAATCTTTTCTATATTTGCTGTACTGCCAGGACAGAAATATCTTCACTGCTATGCGACAAGTGCCTGAAAGCAAAGTCTATATTTTAAAACACAGCTCTGTTTATTAAATCAAGAGCTGCTTCGGTATGTTCCAGAGCAATCTTCTAGGCTGCACAAAGCAACCCAAGGTTCCCTCTTTGATTCCTCTGGGTCCTGATCTTGACCTCACCTTTTCACCCCCCTCTCTTAATAACCTATCACCTTTTCTTGGCTCGACCCATTGTCTTAAGCTCATCTTGCCGAGGGAGTCCAGGCACCGAAGCCACTTTGCTTGAACTCCCAAAGCACGAACTGGAATAGAATACACCAGTTCACACACACACACAGACACACAAGCTCATTGACAGAAAGAAGGAGAGGCATTACTAAAATGACCCTGAAACCTTCACATTCCCATACAGCCACCCTCTCCCTTGCTCCGCACACTGACAGTGGAGGTAGCTGTGGATAGTGATATTAGGATTCAGCAGCAGACCTGATGAACACCAGCAAGCAGCCCAGGAGGTCACAACTCTGAATTAATGAAATATACTGTACATCTTTTCCACTGCCATGCAGTTTCCACCTGAAAATACAGTCACGCAATAAAACCTGTGAATGCACAAATGAGAATACCATAGATTGTATATAAAAGATGGACCTAGAGTCAAGATATGAAAGTGAAGTCAGTGCAGAAGTGCCTTAAACCTGCTCTCTTCAGAGTCTGTAAATGCTGTCCTAATGAGTTCAGGGTTTTAATAAAACTACTTTAACTTCTCGCTGAACACATGGACATGCTCTTTTTGTAAACCATGGTCTGAATAGTCAAATCACATAGAAAGTAACAGAACCTGAGCATGCTGTTTCTCTCAGTTTCTAAGTCCTAGTCACCCCTACGCGATCAGTTCTGGTTTCAAGACACCAACATGGCCATGGCCAAATTGCTCTGATTGAGGGTTCAGCATGGTACTCCACTGAGCAGTGAGAGAATCTAAATGGCCATGTCCATCTTTCGTGCAAAGTCTGTGGAGGAGACTCTGAAAGAACATACTAGCAAGACTTACACATGCAAGACTGTCAAGCCACTGAGCTGTGGCATATGCAAATACTTGTCTAGACCCATGGCTGTAGTATGTGCCTTCCACTACACTAACCTTCCTCCTGTTCCACACTCACATAAAGCTCAGGTTTGTTTATCTACTGACACTGTCAGGAGCGCAGTTCCTCCATCTCCATTACAAAGAAAAGGCCCCAAATGCTGTTTTAATGGTAGCTTTTATCGGCTGTCTCCCAGCGCAACATGTCCTCAAAGCTGGGCAGCAAATTTATACATGAGCTTATGCCTGGGATCTCCTACTGATGGGGTATTTAGCTGATAAAGCCTCCAGGGGGAGATGGCGATATGTATTAAAGATGGGGAGAAGGTGATTTGCTGTTTGCAGACGCAGGATGTGACTATTCTGAGTTCCATACTTACAGTACCGTTACTGTATATTTATGCATGAGGGGAACCAAAACATAGACACTTCCTCTTCACACAGGCCCCAGCTGAGGACAGTCATTATGGAGAGGTGGGCATTAAAAAGGAGTTAGGGAACACAGGGAGTTAAAGGAGAAATGGCACCAAATATGATGGGAGAGTTGGGGATGAGGAGGGGGGGGGGCTCACTTCTGCTTTTAGCTAAAGTGGCAGAAAAAAGGAGCACTTAAGCAAAGAGCACAGTGAGAGTGGATATTAATATCTTCATGGCTGAGAAACTTTCAGAAGTAAAATCGAGACACAGTTACGAGTGGAATAGATGAGGTACAATGTAATTAGCTCTTCATATTAGTTTTCCTGGGTTGTCTGGTCTCACTGCATATTTCAGTTTTAGTTGGCAACAAGCATTAACAGTTCAGTTATAGCTTTAGAGAATGAATTTTGATTTTTTTATTACTTTTTCTGGCATGTACAAATTGTGATAATGGATAATCAGCAAAGCTCTTTCTCTATCCTTCACTTTACACAAAGATAGCACAATGTAACTGTAGAACAAGGCCACCTTCATCTTTAATGGTAAAGATTAATCTCATGAAAAAAACGGAACCGTAATCTGTGCACGCTGGGATGTGACAAAAGTTAGGATCAACTGTATTTCAGATGAATGATAAGCAAATGATGAAATGATATTCCTCATTTGATTCCAAAGAAAAAGAAATGCAAACATAAAAATAATTCAGCGTGCAGAAGTGATTGGTAATAAATTACAGAGGACATTTTAGCTAATGAGAGTCTCAAAAACAAATGAATCTTAACCATAAACTTCACTACTGATGAACAAAATAAATGATTTCTCTAATGAAGGAACCTAGAGTTGGAGAAAATACTGGATCTGGAAATCAGAATCCTCTAAGTGGCCTGTGCTGATCCTGGTATAGACCATGGTATAAACCATGGGTCTGTATTTCAGGACAGTCCTTCTACAGTCCACTCTTTTCAGAGGAATGCGTAAAAACGACATCTAACTCATGGGATGAACCGGTGTTGTGTCTATACGTGACAGATAATTTAGCAAAGAGACAATTTCAAATTTTACTGCTACACTGTTTGTTCCTGTTTCTTTAGTCAAATTCAAAAAACATGCCAAAGATTCAGTTTGACGGTTGCAAAATAGTATTTTTGCACCAACAAGATGATTTCTAAGAATCAATTAGCCAAAAGTTGGCATCTCTCAGCATTATGTCCCTAAAAAAGTAAAGGCAACAGAACAAGTGGCAGACCTAAAAAAAAACTATCTGCTGTCAAAGTATCTGAGAGTCGTGTCCAGATGATTTTTTTTTCTCCAAGTTTGGGAAAAAAATCCAGCAAGGTTTTGACACAGAACCTGAGAGATGCATCTGACCTTTCAGATGAACCATCTACTGCTGATGGAAGGGTGGCTTGTCATGAAGTCATTCCTAAGGAATGGAAACAGGGAGAAAATGGTGAGGTGGCACAACTGGACTGAACAATTTTGGTTCAAATCATTATAAACATTTAGAGAAGAGATTAGGAGAGAAGTACTGCAGTAAGTGTGTGCAGCCACAGTGGAGGCCCTGTCATGGTTTGGGGTTTTATTTCAGCCTGTCTGAATGGAGACAAGTGACATCACATTTTGATCCAAAAAGCAAAACCATGTGAAAAGTGTCTGATTGGCATTGGCTTTATTTTCCAGCATGACACCGATCCCAAACTCGCTGCCAATCCAGTCACAGCATAGAAAAACACACAGTGGAACGCCATCAGTCTTGGATTGGCCTCCCCACACCCCAGACCTCAATATTATTGATAGAGAATGGAACAAAACTATTCCTGAAGACTAATTGAAAAGATGACATGGTTTGAGATATTGTGGGAGGAAAATAATGAAAAGTGAAATATTACGCACCTGCAAAGCACTTAATCATAACAGACATTGCAGCTTCTTGAATCGGAAATATATATTTATATGCTTTGTGTGTGCTAGAGAGAAAAGGGGAGGGGAGAGGAATCTACTTAAGAGCTTCCTTCTCTCCGTGTCATCATTAAAAAGTCATATAAAGATAAAATGATAATGAGTTAGAAAATTGTGGAAAAAAAAGAAAAAAAATACACGTGTAGGCAAACGCTGCCAGAGAAATGTATACATACAGACCAGACACTCTCACACACACACACACACACACACACATGCAGTACAAGATCCATCACTGTAGGGCAACCAATTACAGAAGCAGCCGGTACTGGGCTGGGTGGGTGCGGGGTGGTGAGGGAAGAAGGAGAACAGAGGAAAGGTGGAGAGAGAAATAAAGAGTGTTGTAGCAGAGGAGAAAGAAGATGAGTGTTAAGGGCCCCTCATGCCCATCAGCTGCTGATGTAAAACTCAGAGCCTGATCATTGCCTCTCGACGGACCAAGAGAGAGAGAACCAGCGTGGGTTTTTTTTCCCCACCCCTTCCCTTCTTTTCTTTTTCTCTCCCCTTTTTAATGGGCACTCTGTACTTCCCTGACTCACTCTGCCTTACTTGCGGTGTCGGGCTGCTGTGCACAGCAGAAACACAGCACTTTGACAGACGTCCTCTCATGTTGTTTTCTCTGTGTTGTTCTCCCTCTCCTTTTTTCTCCCCATCCTGCTCTCTGCAGGCCTTTACGTTCCTAACAACCCACATAATGTTCTCAGGTCCTTTCTCGAAGCCCTCTGTCCATGTTCTGCTTTTGTGTCTGTGTGTGTGTTTTTCCCTTTCATACTGTTCAATAACATTTGTCTTCCCACCTCTTCAATCTCTTCTTACTGTTTGATAACCAAGAGAAGAAATAGCTAACTACAAGTGACCTGCCATGAACAAAACGCTTGCTCTCTCTTTTGAAGATATGTGTGAGAACGCTGTGTAAGCCCTGTGACTTCTCTCATTTGACTTAATATCCTTCAATTCCTTATCCTCTTGTAACATGGGCCTTTTTTGTAGTGCCTCCTCTCTTTTGATTTCTATGTTAATCTTTCTTGAATAAACTCAAACTCTGCCTGTCTTTGGAAGCAGTGGTCGAGTGCCGCCGAGCAAAGATCCTTTCCTGGAGAAAATAAAACGGCTGCTTTGCTTTATGCATGACTAGCAGCATTTTAATGCATGAATGAATATTGATAATTGCAAAACTCGCAGTGAATGAAAGGGCACCGGAGTGCATGTGTACCTGTGTTTACTTTGCTGATTCGCTGTTGGTACTGATACGACTGAAAGAAGGGTTTCGTAGTCGTAACAGGTCTCACGGGGCAGAGGATCTTCTGCGCCTCGGCTGTCAGTCTCAGCACCCTGTAATTTAGCTTTCCCCTAAAGCATAGCTTACAGGAGCAGTCAGCAGCTATTAACTGAGGTGTTACACCTCTTGTCAGAAAGTGATCTATTACACCGTGTGGGACAGTGCTAGCTCATACAGGGAAGAAATGGGGAGGTGAAGGAGAAGAGGAGGTGGAACAGTAGGACATGGCTTAGCTCCTTTGGCGTGACTTTGAGTGTGCATTTTTTGTTATTATGGTGGGGGGGGGGGGCTGAGAGGAGCTGAGGGACCAGCCGCTATCCCCACCTTGTACCCTCATTTTGCACACACAATAAACTATTGCTGTATTTTAGGACCTTAAGGCATCACACCGTTTATGACAGTTTCTCATATTTAGAGACACTTTCAAGTAAATGCACCTTTAAATTTGTTTTTTGAATCACCCGCACGAATGTTAAACGGCGTTTAGCATTTAACCGCAAAGCATACAACTGTGTATCCTTGATTATAACATAACTCCTCTGGCGAGCCTCCTTCTCTCGCCTGTGCTCCAGATACATCTTAGTTCAGCGTGGCATACTGAGATTGATTTGCAGGTCACGGTCAGGAGGAAGGAGGACAGAGGAGACATAAATTAGAGAAACGAGAAACGCCTTTGGTCTCAAACACTGGTGAAGCAACAAAAACTCTGGAGTTTTTTCTCCCTCCAACATTGCTATTCCTCGGTTAACTCCCAGCACAGTAACCTCATAACATGAGCCAGACTTTTAATACAGTCTGCTTGCCTCAGCTGATAATACTTTGATGATGCCATCAGTATTTTATAAAAAAACCTCCTCCTAGCGCCACAGAGAACACATTAATTATTCTTCTCTTGCTTGTACTGATATTTATGAGTAAAATGACTGGAATGTCTCTTTGAGTTTAGTTGCTTATACGGTGATTACGAGCAGGTTCAGTTATGGCTGTGGATGCTGCAATTGTACAACACCAGCACTGAAAAGGTTGGGATGCTGTGTAGAAGGTAAATAAATACAGAATGCAGTCATAAAGCCATATTTTATTCATAATAAAGCATAGAAAACATACCAAATGTTTGAACTGAAATATATTTAATTTTGTGAAAAATATTAGCTCATTTCCAATTTGATGCCAGCAGTGCTTTTCAAGAAAGGATCTTGGCGCGTCAGAAACTCTCATAAGCAAAGATGGGCAGAGGTTCACCAATCTACAAAAAACAACAGTGTCTACAAAATTGAGAGGACTTGGTATATCACAATATGCAAATATTATAATATCAAAAGATGAGAGAATGTGGAGAAATCTCTGTGCACAAGCAACAAGGCCAAAAATCAACATTGGATGCCTGTGATCTTTAGGCCTTCAGGCTGCACTGCATTCTGTGGCCAGACTAATCTATATGAAATTCCTTTTGGAAAACATAGATGTGATTCCTCTGCATTAAAGAGAGAGGAACTGGCTTGTTATCGATGCTCAGTTCACAAACCTGCACCTCTGATCAGATGGGGGTGCATTAGCACCTGTGGAATTGTCAGCTTGCACATCTGGAAAAAGCATCATCCCTTCCAGGGAAAAGCCTTGCATATTTCAGCAAGTCAATGCTGATCTGCATGCTGCATTTATTACATCAGCATGGCTTTGTAGGAGAAGTGTCCAAGTGCTGAACTGCAGTCCAGACCTTTGATGCAGCATGAAATGAAAAATATAACAAAGAAGACCCAGGAGTATGTCAAACAAGAAGCATTTCTCACCCAAATGTCCAGCAACTGGCTTCCTCACATCCCAGACCTCTGCAGACTGCTATTAAAAGAGTGGATGCTACACAGAGGGAAACATGACCTTGCTCAGACTTTTCTGAGACGTGTTGCTTGCATCAAATTGAACATGAACCAGTAGTTTTCTTCAAATGGTGCAATTTCTCGATTTAAACAGGTTTCCTACATTCTGTGTTCTATCCCGACATTTTCAATACTTGTTTTTGTTTGTTTGTGTTAGTCTTCATCATATAATAAAACCTTGAAACCTTACACGGTATTTACAAGGTAAGTAAAGCTTCTCTACTAAAAGGACTTCATTGTTATGATCATTTTTTAGTTTTTTTTACACAAGTGCAAGTTTCACCCAGGCAGACTTCAGACAACTTGCCCCAGTGTGGACTGAGATAAAGGCTAAGACGGCCGGTGGAAAACAAAGTTTCAGCAGACCTTCTGACAGGAACACAGAGAGACAGACATCCAAGAAGACAGCAAACCCAGCAGGTAGGCACAAAGGCAGAGCTCTGGGAGGTGCTAAGTGACAGTTTGGGAAAGATATGAGTGACTTTAGTGTATTGTGACATTCATGTTCTCAACTGTCAATGAAAAGCCCCCCCCCCCCTTGAGATTTAGGCGGCATGAAAAATGACAAGGGAGACAAGCAGTTGTGAGGGAAATGCACAGGAATTTTGCACTTTCATTATTGGCACTGGTTAATGTTGATTTTTTTTTTTCAATCAGTCCACATAATGTGAAGGTCAGTGTGCACCGTGTGTGTTGTGCAGCTGTAAATGAGTTCTTCTTGTTTACCTGCTCAGAGGCACTAAGTGCCAGTCCTCAAGGGCCCAATCATGAATCAAACAAAGGGAAGGCTGAAGTTAGGTTGCCCTCCAGAGAGCTAGGATGCAGAAATGCGGAGAAACACAATCATACGTAAGGTTTTAAGGAGCCAGAAAGAAAACACGACAGATGAGAAAACTCCTGGCGAGCGCTTTAAATGTTTGGCAATTTTGGAGCGAATGTACGTTTTGTGACATCAAATACAAAGCTAAATTTGTACTTTAGCCAGTTGAACGGTTTATGTGACACTGTGCCACTTCTGGACCGCTGAAGATAAGCAGTCATAGCGGCCACAGAAGTAGGAAAGGTGGTAGATTTAAACAACCAAAACTGCGGTGCACAACGCAAAAGAAAGTGTCAGCAGCAGTCTGAAGCATATTACAATATGCGTGTGTGCGCGCGTGTGTGGGTATGTATTGCAGATTACATCAAATGCAGACATTGATTGCTCTGATAACCTAGCAAACAGACTGTGTTTGGAGCTTTCTCTGCTTATTGATTTTGATAAAGTCTTTTTCCTCAGTCAGCCTATTACAAAGTCTCATTTGGTTTTATAATATACTGTGACCACCTCCTGCCATGCATGCCCTTCGCTCATTAAATTAACATGAGCACAATCAGACAAGTCTGATACGGTCAACAGTTGTACGTGTTAAAACTCCGCGGGGGGTGTGTGTGTGTGTGTGTGTGGGGGGGGGGGGGGGGGGTCCCAGCAACTGCACAATTATACACAGATGACCCTCACAG
>VOQJ01020068.1:7585-18304 GCA_015052665.1 Apistogramma diplotaenia
TTGCCTTTAACCCCCCCCCCCCCCCCAAATCAGAATTAGCACTTTGCTGCACATTTGAACTTCAACATCAGTGAGTTACACTGCGGATAGTTAAAATAATAGATCCATATACACACTTTCCACTTTTCTTGACTCTAATCAGGATACAGTTTTCTTAAAATTATGACAAACTGTTGCTCTTTTAGGAATAAAACCCTCAATTGCTTTTCCTTCTGTTTTCTCATGTCTCTGTACACTCATCTATAAACGACATACAAGCACATCTGAATGCTTTGGTCTCTGAGCAGCGATGCAGAGTTTGTAGTTTTGTAGCCGTGTATTGTTTTCTGTGCAGAGTGGAGGGTTGCCTTCCTGTTTGCCCCCTACACATGGTCCTGGACGAGGTCACCCGTCGGTGTGTCTATATCGAAGACTGTGAGTATCTGTGTAACACTTCATATTCTAATATGACGAAGGCCGGACGTGTTAGTTAGTTGGTGGCTTTTTGTGTTTGCTGAGAGGAGGGAGACACAGGGATCACTTTTTGCTAATAAAGTTAATAATAGATTCTTAAACTATCTATGTGCATTGTTTGGATGTGAGTATAAAGTTTCATCTCATATTTATAAAACGGTGCACTTTTAATTGACTGTTATGGAATTGCAGCAGAATTTTATATATTTTATACAAAATGTGTTAAATGTTTAATAGGTGACCTACAGAAGAGTAACAAATAAAACCAAGGCAGCACAACAGACTCAAATTCAAAATGACAGTAACATATGACAGTCATTAATAAATGTGTAATATGGCTTAATAAATGCTATATGTGCAACAATATGTCTATTTCTGTTATTGAAAATCTCGTTTGTAGTTATTATTGCAAAGGTTTAATAAACCAAGATGCAGCATCGTCATGGTACTTCCTGCACGATTAGAAAAAAGTGTTTACCGCCATCTCATATTTAACCTAATCACTGACATTTCTGCTAAAGTATGAACAAACTCTCCTTTGGGTCTCATGAATTGTCTCTTTTCCGAGCTCATTGTTTCTCTAACATGCTTCTCATCGGCTGGACAGGCATCAAGGTCCCAGTTACTGTGCTGCCCATCACACCATCTGCTGCACGGCCGAGCTCTGCAGCTGCCACTTCTGTAACCACTACAAGCACTATTGCCTCCACCAGTACCCTCGATACCACCACCTCCATTACTGCCTCATCTGCTGCCCCTCCTCACACTGCTCCAACAACCAAAGTCACCACAACTGTTCGAGATGCAAGTGCTCAGACCACCTCCTCACAAACACCACCTGCATTCATCTCGCCCTCTGCGACTCCTACACCTTCCAGTACAGAACCCCCATCTCCCCCAATGGTCCCCACTGCTGTGAGTCCAGAGGTGGTGGAGCCATTGTCAACTGTCAGAGTGACGGAAGCTCCAGCCACCACTATAACGGGCACAACAACATGGATGACTGGGCCCCTGAGCTCTGCTGTCAGCCCCTTTGGTCCCAGCACGTCCAGGACAAGTAGCACTCCTTTTGCTATCACACCCCTGTTCTGGCTCACGACTTCCACCAAGCCCACTGATTTCCAGAAGCCCCTCTTCACCGCCACTCCTGTGACCACTGAGGAAGCCACCACCACCGCAGCTAAGACCCCAACTTCTGTAGAGGGTACAACCACAAGCAGCACTCCTGTCGCTGTGGAGACCACAGAGGCCACAACACATTCCACAGGGACCACTCCAATCATAACTCCTTCCAGCCCGAGTCCTGCTCCTGTCTCTGGGACTTCTGTGGTTACAAAAACAGCTACAGTTCCCACTACAGCTTCCTCTGCGCATACAGACACCAGAACAACGCTTTCAACAGTGGAAGCAACGACAACATTCATCCCACCTGCTTTACCAAGCACAGCCTTCACAACCGCTTTACCGCTCCCAGCTTCTCCTTTTGTGGAAACAGGAACTGTATCTTTGCCAGAAATCACGTCAACAAAGATGACAGAATCAGTAACACCAGCTGCAACTTTTACTACTAGTAAAACAACACCACACATCAGAACACCACCTTTTACCACAGAGAGGATTTTGCACACCACCTCTACGGACCTGACAACCTCAACCACAACTGCTCCCGAGTTACCTACGACAACCATTATCCATGTTGCACCAACCACAGCAGCACCATCTCCCTCTACTTCGACTGCTACAGACTGGAGGACACCCACAAAGAAAGTGGCCATAACTGAAACCAGCGCATCTATCACAACACCAGCTATACCTTCACCTGAAACAGCGACTAGTCCTCCTGTGTCGACCTCCACGACCACTACTGAGAGAACTTCCTGGTCTGCAGCTGTCCCGGTAACAGAGAGAACAACCACCGCCACCGCAACCTCAAGACCTCCAGAAATACCAGAAATATCCACTGTGTCCATAGGTCCTCCAGTCACAACAAGTCTAACAGAAACCACTCCTGTATCACTATCGCCCACAACTGAGAGCTCCACCAGTCCACCTACTACTAGTAGTACCTCTGAACCATGGCATCCGCCCCATTGGCAGACTTCCTCCACCCCAGTCTATAGACCCACAGTGGAGACGACAGCAAAGGTCAAATCTCAAACTGTTGCCCATGTGGTCACTTCCACTACAACTACTGCAGTCCCTCATCTTCCCGTAACACCTGAGCTGACATCAGCTGCTTCCACTCCCACCACCGCCCAAACCACGAGACGTCCCGAAATCTCAACTGCAGAAATCACAGCCATCACAACCAAGAAACTGGATACACCCCCGCCTCTACTTGTGCATACGTCCCCTGAGACACCCCTCACCACAGCCCCTACAAGTGCACCATCTGCTGTTTCTACCACAACACTAAGACCTGTCATCATTCAACCGACTGCAGAGACGACGCATCCATTAACAGGCAGAGTCCAGTTGTCAACAACATCTACAACCACACTCCGTCCATCTTGGTTTCCACTCCTCACGACCACTTCTACAGCACCTCCAAGGACAACAACTATCCTGGACAAAGTCACCACCCGGCTGGTGTCCACTTCAAGAGCTACACTTGCTACGACAACTGCTTCTATCACACGGACAACCACTCTCAGGACGACACCTAGACTTCCTGTGACAACGAGAATTACCCCCAGAACCACGTCGACTGAGCACTCAACCATTAGGCCAGTCTCTGCAAGGGTTACAGTAGCCACAAGGCCATCAGCAGTGACGACCAGATCTACCACTGTTGGTCCACCAGCTGTTACACCAAGCCCTGGCACCACAACCACGTCAGGCGTGACCATCACATCCGCAGAGCCAGTTACCACAGCGAACACAACCCAACTTCCCCACACAACCACAACAGGCCCCCACTCGACCACAATAACTGCTCCCATGCCTGTTCCTACCTTAACACCACTCACAACATCTACAGCCATCTCAGCTTTAGCCCCCAGCGAGTCAACCACATCTGAGGAAACTTTGACAACTACAGAGACTCATGTTTCACCAACTGCATCCCAGCCAGTGACACCAGTGCCTGATATACTGAGCTCCACTCGGAAACCCAGCATTCCTACTTCTGCTACAACTTTACTTCCATCAACCACCAAAGTCCACACGACTACGCTGGACAGAGGCTATCATACAAGTCCAGGTGCAGCAACACCTCCAGCAACGCCTTCTCCTCACACGCCAGCGGAAGCATCGAGCCACACAACAGAAGGAACAACATCTATGACTGTATTACCTACAAGGATGTGCACAGTGGGTTCACTTATTATGTGGCTTCATTTCAGTTCTATAAGTGCTAATAATGGCTTTATTTGGAGATTCTATTTTTCCTGCCCCTTTAAAATTTCTGCAGACTGATTTGCATTCATAGTTGGACAAAAAGCCCACAAAGGAATATTTCAAAAGAGCGTATTTCTATAATTATATAATAGCACAGTTTTATTCAGGAAATTCTAGTATAGCATAACTTCAGGCAGGCTACAAAGTCAAACCCCGGCAGATGAGCATGCTATTTAAGCTGCTTTAGCCTGCATGTAGTTGCTGGACATCTGCAAGCTGCTTTGCAACCCACCTTCACCCCAGCCCCTCTTTTTATGCAGTGTCTGTTTTTCTTCCCACTGATTTGTGCTCTGTTCTGCACTGGAGTTATTTTTGCTGCTCTTTTGCCCTATACTGTACTTCCCATGTATATGTGTGGAAGAGCAGCAAATTCCCATTGCAGAGCGAAGCTGACAAATAGAACTTACTGCAGAGAGAAATGTCAGTCTTCTTTTGACTGACTGAAAAATAGAGGAATCTAGATTTTTCCCTTCTTATGATTTTCCTGCTTTAGTGCAGTAGACAGATGTATTTCAGACACATGATTCTAAAGACCAAGATTAGGTATCTGAGTAAATATTCCAAATTCACGGTGCATTTACAATCTTTTTGCTGAGGTTTCTGAGAATATCTCACATCCAAATGTAAGAAAAACCTAAACTGAACCTTGAATGTTGATATGGAAGATTGCCTTTAGGTCAAACCTGAGCTCAGTGAATACTGTGATGCCAAAAATATATCACTCTCCTGCTTACAAATAACAAATAACCTTCTTTTTAAAAAATTATTACTCTTATTTATTTTGCATCAGCCTCCATATGCAGAGATTGTTGATGAATGCACAAAGTACATCTGCGTCAACAACCAGCTCATCCTGTTCAACAAATCCCAGAGCTGCCCTTACACTGCCGTCCCGCCCAACTGTGGCCTGCTTGGCTTTGCTATCCTCGTCAATGGAGACAAGTGCTGCCCCAAGTGGGACTGTCCATGTGAGGAAAACACACAAATGAAGGAAACTGACCATTTGCTTTTTTGTTTTTTTAACATGAAAACATACTGCAGCCTTGTGAATTCTGCTCTGATTGAATGATGATAATTCTTAAATGACTCTCACACATGTCTGGCTTTGGCAGTTGATATCTTTAACTGTGTTCACTGGTGTCCCTACTGTGGCAGGTCGATGCACAATGTTCCCTGATCTGAACGTGATTACATTTGATGGGAACAGCTTTGCCATCTACAAGGCCGCCTCATTTATAGTGACCCAGCTGCCCAATGAGACTGTCAGTGTTCTGGTTCAGGAGTGTCCTGCTGACTCGCAGTCACCAGTGAGTAAATATCGCACACAGCAGTTGCCGTGAGAGCGTTTCAGACAAAAGTTGCTATTCGATTGTCTGAGTTTCTTTTGCTTTCCAAAGCTCTTCTGGAATTTCACCAACTTGTGTCTGGTGGCACTCAACATCACCCACAAATCCAACCACATCATCATCAACAGGCTGCAGAGGCGGGTAAGAGATGCTCTTCTTCCTTGAGCAGATTGAAGCTAAAACTCTGCTAAAAATCTCTCTGATGGCATTCAACACTTTTTTCTTTCTTTCAGCTGTACATCAATTCGCGGTATGCTAAACCTCGATTCAAAAAGTATGGCTTTGAGATCTATGACACAGGCAACATGTACCTGATCCGCAGCCCAGCTGGTCTCAAGCTGCAGTGGTACCACAGCACAGGCATGATGGTCATTGACACAGACAGCTCCAGCAAGAAGCTGCCCACTATGGGCCTCTGTGGTAAGAAAACACTGAGGTGTTTTAGTGCCCTTAAATGCATTCGTCTTTCAAGCATTACACACTTAAGATGTCGTGCTGATAGGCTTAAAACCAGATGTGAATCCCTCTTCCCCGCCCATCTTAGGCTTCTGCGATGGAGACCCATCAAACGACATGACTTTGGCCAATGGCACCACAGTGGGTGAAAGCGAAGATCCAGCCGTGTTCATCGACAGCTGGCAAGTTCCCAACACCACAAGTTACATCAGTCACAGCCGCCGCCGTGAGCTCAACTGCTCCACCAGCGACTGCTCCAGCTGCTTCTTCATGCTGCAGAACCAGGCCTTCACCCCCTGCCACACCTTTGTATGGAAATCCTTACATTAGTTCTTTAGTTACAGGAAATCCAGTATCTCAGCAGCTATCGTACATAACATAATTCGAGCAATCCAATATTCTAAGGAAACAGCAGTTTAAAATAATGATTGTTTCTTTGTTTTTAGGTCCCACCCACCACATTTTGTGAGGTTTGGGTACGAGACTCAGAGTACGTCAACAACCAGTGTGTGGCGCTGGCTGCCTACGTGGCTTCCTGTCACAAATTCAACATCTGCATTGAGTGGAGGAGTCCAGATTACTGCCGTAAGACTGCTGTCAGATCCTTGAAACAGTGCACACATCCAGAAATGAAGCTAAAGTTACTGCATGCAGGGTGCAAAGTAAACAGTAGTGACAGTAGGCAGATGTGTCAAAGCTTCACCATCCACAGTTTGTCACGCTTTCAGCTAGACAGCAATGTAAGGCAAGGCAAGGTTAATTATATGCACCCAACAAGATATCAGAGTGTTTCATTTAAGCATAAAACACATTAGAACAAGATAAAACATAATTCTTATGAAAACTGTACGGTATTTTGAATTACAATAAAGTTTTATGTCTAAAAAAGAAACAGCAATACAAACAAAGTTATTTACAAAGTAGCTCAAACAAAATAATACAGATTGTAAAGAAGAATAAAAATTATATTGCAGCTACAAAGACACTAAGAAAAACTCCAGACATCATATTATTTTGAGATGGCAGCAAGCAAAAAGGCTTGAGCCCTGTTGTAAGCAGGAATTTAACAGATGCCTGCCAGCCTGCACGTTTCAGTACTGCCCAAACAATGACCCTTATAAGAGGAAGATCAGGGGAAGAGTTTACCCTGCCTGGGATAGAATTACCGGGGTCCCAACCTGGTGTCAGGCCTGGGAAGGGAGCTCAAGGGAGAGCACCCGGTGGCTGGACGTTAGCTCATGGGGCCCAGATGGGAACAGCCCTGCTGTAGACCTGCCACTCGCAGGAGGGGCCGTGTGCAATGTGTGTCGGGCAGTGGCCTAGTGCATCTCTGGCTCTAGGTGGTTGGCTATTGGGACATGAATGTCACATCTTTGGTGGGGAAGGAGCCTGAACTTGTGTGTTAGGTTGAGCAATACCAGCTAGATATAGTGAAGCTCACCTCAACACTGGGCTGAGAGGTGGCAGGCCAGGGTGGATAAACGTGTAAACCCTCGGCTCGCTGCCTGTACGTTGGAGTTTTTACCGGTGTTTCCCTGCGCCTTCACCAGAGAACGGGTCTTGACTATCATTTGCACTTATGGCTGAATGAGTTTAGAGTACCCTGACTCCCCTGCCTCCTAGGAGTTGCTGGGTGGGGTGTTCAAGGATGCTCCTTGATTCCATCATCCTACTAGAAGACTTCAACATCCTACTTTGGCTTGCAGTATTGGTGCTTATTTTGTAATCATATCTGCTCTGTGGCCCTATGTTCTGGGCACTCTGGCAGTCAAATAAATCACCACCTGGTCAGGTGTTGGGGGAGGATGCTGGACAGACCAGCAGAACTTTAACAGCATTGTGAGGGAGGCTGAATGAACTTCCACGCCTACATTGCTGAAGATTGGCTGGAGACTTTCTGTATGCGGTTTGCAGGCCCTCCTTGTGCCCACATGGTTTTTCATTTGATACTCCGGCTTCCTCTAATGATGATTGATAATACTTTATTGATTGACCTTTCGAGAAATTACAGTTTCAGACACCCATCACCGTACAATCAGACAAACATGGGAGATAGGTACATCTGTGGCTTGCTGCCATTATGCAGATAATCAGCAAACATAAGGAAAGTTAGGTTAAAATTAGCACAATCAAAGCTTGGATAGCAATGTAGGACAGGTAGGGTCGGGGCAGGGAGCCGACAGAGAGGAGAGGTGGGATATTGCGGAGCCACGGCCTGGTCCCCGCCAACAGCCTGAAACAGGTCCCGGTTCCCACAATCACAAGAGGGGAGGGGGATGATGAAGCATCTTTGCACATACAGCCGGGAGAGATCAGAAGCCAGGTGTCCCCCAAGCTCATTCGTGCGAGCGTGTAGAGAGCACTTCAGCAAGCAGCAAGCAGGATAGGCATGGGGAGGGCGGGATGCAAAGACATGCTTGTTAGGTTAATTAGTGATTCCAGAATTGGCCGTCAACATGAGGCATATAAAGTCTGAAATTGTGGTGTGTATTGTTATATAAATTTTTATCCAAACAGCCTTGATTTTGGATTATTTTAGATAATCTTATTAATCCCACTGATCTATTTTCAGAAAAAGTATTAAATAATACGTACAGTATATTGACAACACTGACATGTCTGTTTCTCCTCCTGCAGCTTTTGTGTGTCCTGACACTCTGAGGTATCAGGCCTGTCTGCCAGCCTGCACGTCTCAATCCTGCCCAAACAACGACTTTGATTCAGATCCAGACCAGTGCTCAGGCCTGACTGAGGGCTGTGTGTGCCCTGAGGGAACCCTCCTTCACCGGCCATACTCAGCACTCTGCATCCCACCCGACAAGTGCGGTAAGACCCCAGTTTACCTGCCATCACTGCGCCATCCAGTGTCATCCATGATCTAAATGCATTATCTAAAATGCAGCATGTGTTTGTCTCCAGCTTGCACAGACAGCGGCGGCATTCCTCGTGCACACGGCGAGGTTTGGAAAGCCTCGAAAGATGCCTGCTGCATGTACCGCTGCGACAATGACACCATCATTCCCGTGGAATACAACTGCTCCAGCATGGTGGCGCCTGTGTGCCGTCGAGCTGGAGAGGTGATCATCAGCCTGGCCGATGACACCAGCTGCTGCCCCCAAAAAGTCTGTGGTGAGTCCATGAGGCTCCCAAGTGCTTTAGTCTGAAGCATGCCAGAGAACCGCTTCCAAATAAACAAGTCTTACACTTCAGAAATAAGACAGATTCAGATTTATTAATGATATAATGTAATCTCTAACAATGCAGTGTGTAACCAGAGCCTTTGTGACCAGCTCCCTCCTGAGTGCAAATATGGGGAGAAGTTGGTATCATACTACAGACAGGACTCGTGCTGTCCAGAGTACGCTTGTGGTGAGTTTTTATTATATCCACGGTTTGATCAGTGACAGAGCCTGGTTTTACTGCAGATACCTGCTTTGTAAGTACAGTACTGCAACTATGTGCAAGCAACAATTATTTTAATGGTCTTTTTATTTTTGCCATGAATCTTTGTTGTTCAATTTTTGCATGCCTGTCGTAAGATGGAAAGTATTATGAGATCACCAGTGGCGGGTGAGCGGGCGTCCGGGCAGCGTCCAATGAAGTGTCTGCTCAATAAGTCAAGCACTGTTCCGCCTACACTTACCAAACTTCACAGGTCGATAGTTTATAATCAAAGCAAAGTTTGGATTGTTTACAGGGTCATTTGGGGTTAAGGTCAAAGGTTAAGGAGAGATAATTAAATTACATTTTTTTTCATGTTCTGTATGATATGTGAACTGAAGTTCTTGGATCCAGGGAGCAGGTGGGTCTTATTTAGGGTTGTGATTCTGTTTTTTTTTACTTTTATTTAAAAAATTTCTTTTGTTTATTCTAATGTAATTATATAAACATATGTACAGGTATGTGAATTCATGTTCCATATTGTTTTTTTGCAATGTGCAAATGTACTTCACATTAAAGAAAGATAAAAGAAAAATTTGATGACAAGAAAGAATCAAAACCACCTCCTTTGAGCAAACACTTAGCAACAGTGGGAAGAAAAAACACCCTTTTAACAGGAAGAAGTCTCTGGCAGAGCCTACCTCAGGCAGCCATCTGCACATTCAAAACTGGATAGCAGTTTTTCAGGATAAATAAAAAATGAAAACAAACACTTCATGCCTTCGTACAGAGCATTAGATTCGGCCATGTCATGCTTGTACAATGCATTTAAAAAAAAATGTTTTTGGCCATAGTGGCTTTATTGGCTGTATGGAGACAGGAAATGGAGGGAGAGATATCGGGAACGACACGCAGGCAAATTGGCGACAGGCTGGAAGTCGAGCCTGTGCCGCCCGCTCTATGAATGTGGTCGCCGGCTTCACCACTAAGCCACCCAGGCGCCCCGTACAATTTGCATATTTATTAGGAATCTTTAGCGATGCATTTTGAAACCTCTAGACCAACAGGTGTCGACATTTTTCTTGTTTCTAGTCTCATCGTGCTAAGTGAAGCTGAACTGTCCTCTTGTTGCAGACTCTTTTCTTTACAGACTTAAGATCAGAACTTAATTTCTCAACAAACCCTTGATTTAATAATCATTTTCGTTGTGTTACAGAATGTGATCCAGTGCTCTGTGAGTCGGATATTCCCACCTGCAGAGACGACCAGGTTCGGATCGCCACCAGAGCTGAAGGCAGCTGCTGTCTTGCCCACATCTGCAGTCAGTTCAAAATTGGATCTAAAACTTCTCTGTTTTGTGGCACAGTATTTGGCAATCACAGAATTCATGGCAGGTACATTTAACGTTATCAGTGCAGTTATGCAAGTGTGTTTGCATTCAGTGTGTGCTTCGTGTGTGGAGACGCCTCCCCTCTGCCAGGACGGCGAGGTTCTGACTGTGGACGCCAACACCACGGATCGCTGCTGCCCCACCTACCAGTGCGGTCAGAGAACACACACACACACACACACACACACACACACACACACACACACACACACACACACACACACACACACACACACACACACACACATATCTAGACAAAAGAAAACATTCTCTGTGTAATATTTTTTTAAATCC
>VOQJ01020072.1:0-15825 GCA_015052665.1 Apistogramma diplotaenia
TTCCATCTGACCAATAAAGGTCGCTAGTGAGTGAGCAGGTAGTGACACACTCTTCAAGAACACAAGCCTAATGGGGACTGCAATACTCCTGTGTGACCACTAGGAGCGCCTGACTATACACTTCACACACATTTTGTCTTGAAATTAGGCACGTGGGGACTTTCTGGAAAACTGCACTGGGCATGTCTATACACTATTTCCTGCTTGAAAAAGGCATTGTGCCCGTGGGGACCAAAATTGAGGTCCCCACGGGTCAACAGGTCCCCACGTGTATGCACAGAGTCAGGCCAAGGTCCCCATGTGTTCGGGAAAACAAGTACACACACACACACACACACACACACACACACACACACACACACATCATTATTAAACCTGTATCTGATGTCTTTTTTTTTCCTCCTCTTAGATACAACAAACTAGCAAAAGAATGGACCCAAAAGTACGCCATGTAAAGAAGATGACAACAAAGTTACAAAGACAGGCTGAGATTTTTCTTTCTTTCCCATCCTTTTTTAAAGTCAAAACACACTGAAATTATAGTACAAGCTCATCAGATAATCTTAGGTAACTTCCATCAAGCTGTGCCGTCGTCGTCGTTGTTGATCTGAAGGAAATAACTTCGTGAAATAACCTCTACATAGCCCCCCCACCTAAAAATAAATAAATAAAAGCTCTTGCTGATCTTCAGGTAGCTCCGTGGCTGAGTAACTGCAGTGGGATCACATAAACATTCCCATTCCTGCCGCATATGTCAACAGCCAGGGAGACCTCGGGAGCATTGAAGGCCGAATGTGACACGTGTGTGGCCCGTCTTCAAAGGAAAAGAGTCCTGACTACAGCATAATGATCTCTTTGTCACGTCATCGGCGTGTTGGCTTACGGAGGGGTTTCTTGATTTCAGTGTAGCAGACCAAGTTGAATGAAATTAAATGTACTGTGGCAGTTTTCCTGAAAATGGGAGCAATTTCTTATGTATTACTGTGTTCTTTATTATTATTATTATTATTATTAACAACAAGACATGTAATGAGTCTGTCTGGAACTCTATTGTTGTTCTGTTTTAATTTAGATTGAAGTCATCGGAGTGTAAAGCTGTCATTAAAATGATGTACTCTTGGCCCCTGAGAGTAGCTGTGATGTTGGGTTGTGGTTGGATTTCCACAGGGACAACAATCAGGTTTTAAGCCCAGCGAGAAGATTTATTTATGCTGTCCTGTTGAAGCTGCACTCCATCGTTATAAAGGCTGAAAATCCTGCTTTTTGTTCCTGTGTAAACAGTTTTCTACCTGTGTCTCTGAGGCCTGTGTGGCACGTTTTGTACTGAATTAAAGAATGGTACCGTTATTATCATGACGTCATTGTCTAGCTCAGTCTGTATCTCAGTGCTTAATGTTGACACGTGCAACGCACTTTGCATATGAGCTTACACTCACTTTTGATTGCCTTGTATGGTAGCTGTCATTACATGAAACAAACCGCACTGGCTGAAATGCAGCCCAAACCATGACGAGCTGTGGGAACAGCGAGGAAGAGCTCTGCCAGCAGGTTACGTGGTAAAATCACAGCGCCCCTAAAGGGGTCGTGGTCGGAAAGGCTGCTGTGACTTTTGGGCCACAGCACAGCCGAGATATCGGCTCACTTCCTGTTTGGGGACTTTGCTCTCAAAATTGATTCATTGTTGCTTCTGCAAACCGAAATTAAACATAACATTTTTTGAAGATTGTGTATGACGGGTTTTGTGGAAATTGGACAAAACTTCTGAAAACACTGTGTGATTAACAGTTTTTCGGAGCTGGAGGCTCTCTAAACTGATGTGGAGGTATGTGATGGTCCTATTAGACTGACTGCAGATATAATCTTCTCAATCTATTAAAAATGAATAAGTCGCCTGTCAATGATGGACCTGTTTCAGAATTTTCTAAATCTTGCACAGAAAAATGAACAACTTCCTCAAGGTTTAACAACTCTAGTTCCCAAATGCAGTAAAGACACTTTGCTGATTGATAACTGCCACCTAATATCATTACTCAATAACAACTTTAAAACATTTGCAGTCAGGTTTTATGCCCCAAAGGTTTTTATTCTGTTCCTTTCTGTAAGGCCTTTGACACAGGGGAGCATCGATTTAGCTTGCAGTCATTACATAAATTTGGCTTTGGTAACGACTTTTCTTCTGCTACAAAGACTCCGAGAACAGCAACAGCTCTATTAAACTGCCAGGTGGCACATCCCCCAGATCCAATCATTTTAGACCACAGGGCTGCCTCGCCTCTCCTTCCCTTTCTCTGATAGTGGCACAGCTTATGGCATATCATATTAGAAAGTGCTGTGGAAGGCATCTCCCTCCTTGACAGAGAACTAATTTTAACACGACTAGCAGGTGACACACTTTATTTTGAGAAATGAAAAACAGATCCCTGCAGACATTAATGTAATCCAGGAGTTCTCAAAGGCATCTGGTTTGTCTCAATCTTGACAAATGTGAGCTTATGGCTACTAAGAGCTGTGCTATACATGAACTGTATAGCACAAGTATTGCACTTCCCCCATAAAGGAAGTCATCGTGCAAATAACAGATCTATAAGAACCTTGTTTCAAGAGAACATCACAACACGAACAGAGGTTTATGGATACCATGGACAAAGGTCTGGCTTCTTCCAAATAGATATCTGATTACAAATAAAGTTAAAGAAATCACTTTTAAAATGATCCATAAAGTTAATTCAGCTAAATCCTACATTAAAAGCAGATTCAAGAAAGACACATACTAACTGTAGCTTTGTCCTCAAACTGCTGTTCATCTGTAAATATATGTGGCAGGAACTGTGTGACTTTGTTCACAATAACATTGAAAAAGACTTTATGTTGTCTTGGAAGTCCTGTTTGGCCTCATTAAATACTGTATACAAAAGAACAACTCTGGCTACTTGATAAACCTTCTGTTGTTGATGTGAAAATATCATCTTCATTGTTGTAAATACTGTGGAAGGAAACCATGCTTTATTGCTTTTTACAATGAGGCCAAACAATACATTCAGACAATTAAAGACTCTCACAAACAAAAGGCACTTAGAACTATTGAGACTTGTACTGCTGGGCTGGTGAGAAAGGGAAGCTGCAGTGACTGATGCCCACAGTTGGGACTTTAGTCAAGTTGTGTGTTATATGTAAACACAAAACCGGTTCATCCCTCGGATTAGTGCCATTTTGTGTGTTATCCAAACAAACAAACACACAAACAACCCCAAGATGTTCTTAATGGCCAAAGAAATATAAAAAAAAAAGACCTTAAAGAAATTAGCTGCCATGACAACCACTCAGCTGCGTGCACAAACACAAAGCTGCAGTTGGATTCATTAACATGACTATCTGCAGAGAAACTGTTAGCAACAATCATGCAGCGCTGCGTTAGTGTCACTCTCTGGACGAACTGCGTTCACTGAACAGATCGATGCCCTTTTTTGGGAGGCCGGTTGCTGTAAGAGGAAACGGAAGTGACGAAAGAGGCGCTGCGTCTTTGACCTTTACATTCGAACTAAAAATGAATGTCAAAATTATTTTTTAAAAATCTCGTCAGTGTTTGTGTATTAAAACTGGTATGCACGTGCTTCTTTGTCGTTAGTAAAGATTCAAAATAGGACGAAAAAGTTGACATTTTCCCACAATCCACCGGGAGAGGGTTAAGGCGCGTTTTGCTCGCTGATGTTGTGAGCAGTGTGGACGAGGCTGCATGAATATAAGATAGCTGCTGTTGCTGCTGCTCCTGTGGGACAACGCGCCTGTTTTCACACGATTTTTCCCCGTTTGTATCGCCGCTATGGCTCCGTACAGCTTCAGTGTGAGCCTGCTGGCGAAGTCCTTCAGCCTCCTCTCCTGCAGGAGCTCCCTGGCGAGGTAGCTGCTGCTTCAGCTAGCTGCACACACTGGAGCTGCTGTCTAAGAACAACAAATGTTTCATAAAAGACGTCTGTTGCATAAGCTAGCGTAAGGTGAAGTTGTAGGAAGTAACCTTTAGTCATGTAATCCTGCTGTTTAATAGGAATGTTGCCGCGTTGTGAGAGTCCCGTTTGTTGTGCGGCGTTCACGTCAAACAGGAAATGCAGGGTTTGCTGTACTCGGTGCTGTTAAACAGGTGCAGCACTGTTGCTTTTCAGTCTAGCACTGTGACTTCTTCCATAATGACTAAGGACTATAAGTTGCATTCAGTAAACTGTGTGAATATAACTGACTGTTCACTAAATTCACAAGGAAGAGGAGAAATAGGTTAAAGTCAGTCTTTGTCAATTAACGGTAAAAAAGTCAATCACAAATACGTGTGTGTGTGTCCAGCTTTGTCTGAGCAAAGTTCAAACCCTCAGAATATGCAGTGTAGAATAAACTAGGACAGAGAAGAGCAGCTGTGTGTTTTATTTGGTACAAAAACAGATATTTATGGCAGTGTACTCTGACAGCTTTGTCAGATTTGTGAAACGTTTTCTCAAACGATGGATGAACGCTGTGTGTATGTGTGTGTTCTCATTTGTGTCCACTCTTTGTAGGTGTACCACCATCCTCCCGTCCACGTACTTCAGTCCAGTGAGATGTCTGACCTCTGAGGCCAGCTGTCCACCAAAGAGACCTCTGAATGGATACATGAGATACCTTCAGCAACAGAAACCAGTCATGACCAGCCAAAACCCAGGTATGCGACACTTTGAGAGCGCAGGTTAAATTTACCCGGTGCCAAATCTGAATAAGCAGAAACCGAGAAATCCTGACCAGTTAAATCTGTTGCCGTTTTACCGCTGTGTGCCTGAATGCGGCGCCACTGAAGGGGCAGCCGAGACGGAGCGGAGCTGCGCATGCGTGTGTGAGGTTCTCAGCTAGCTTGCCTTTTTCCTTATTACTGGTAATAAGCAAACACTCACAGTATGATAACCGTGCTTTTTAATACGGCGAAACCGGTTACCGCTGCAGCCCTAGGGTGCACAACAGCAGTGACTGAATGGCATCGAGGACCACCACACCAGTGCCCTGATCAGTCTGAGTGGATTCTGCTGTAACTTAGTGGCCTTGTTGTTACCTTGTACAATAATGAAATGGTCCACAGCACATAGTCTGGATATGTTATGTGAACCTGGCCCCACGTCGGCTGGATGAGTCCGATTTTTATTTCCAATGTAATGAAAACAAGACAATAATGATTTTTGTGCTGCATTTTGTCTCATGTTCTAAATTTAGACGCTGTGCCCCCCCCCCCCTTTAAAGCCCCAAATCACTGTCAGTGCATGCCAAGATGATGCAGGGAGCTTTAGGTCAACAAGAGCTAGAGGGAGTAAAGGTCAAACCTGTTAGGTGCAGGGCTCGGGCGTCTGTTGTGCAGATTGAGTCCCAGTGCTGCTGTATGGCTCCAGTGGCTCCTATCAGATGCCTGCTGCACTCACAACAGCTCTGAGCCCCTCTAGATCAGACCGAGAGGTGGTGCTTCTTACTCTGCTGATGCATTTCTGTTGTCAGTAACCATTTCATTATTATTTTCTCTAGAAATGAAAGCAGTGGAACTAGTAAGGAAGGTCGCCCAGCAGTGGAGATCAATGAGCCCAGAACAGAAACAGGTATTTAAACCGTATGCTTTAGGAACCTCGGATCGCCTGAGATGCTGATAAATTAGAACAGATACTATCTGCTTCTCCTTGTGAGTGTGTTGTTGTGACCAGAGTATCTTCTTCGGTCTCTTGGCCTTGTAGCCGTTTCAGGAAGCCTCTCTTCGGGCCATGGAACAGTTTAAGGTGGATCAGAAGCGCTATCAAGCCCAACTGACTCCAGCACAGCTGCAGCAACAAGCCCAAGAGAAAAGACAGCAGAGGGCCAAGAGGAGCACCATCCGGAAGAAGAGGGTAAGAAGGACAGGAGATGGGGACAGAATTATTCTGGGTTGCTCGTAGGTACGTTTTTATTCCTTGTACTTTTACACACATGGTTTCTAGCGAGAGCCCTCATCTACTAATTTCAGGGTTGTAGTTCTAACCTTGGCTCCTCCTTTTCATAGTACTTGAGCCCAGTTTGATCCTCATGGCTGACAGTACACCTTGCATGACTGCGTGACACCAGAGCCCTGCAGGGTGTCTGATTAGTACTTTTGATTACACCTTTTAAACTAAATATGTTCACCTTTTTGTGTGTGTGTGTGTGTGTGTGTGTTTTCCAGGAGTTAACAAACCTGGGGAAGCCCAAACGTCCTCGCACTTCTTTCAACGTCTTCATGTCGGAGCACTATGAGGAGGCTAAAGGAGCTACATCTAAGGTCAGGACATACAGTACTTTAATATTTCATCAGACTGAAGTTTTAACAAAAGTGATATGAGGAACTGCTGAAGCATGGGCTGGTCTGCTAGTGACGGCTCGCACATAGTGCCATAGAGGGGATGCACTGATCCAGCATTTGGATTGGATGTCAGTGTGATCCTGACTCAGCTGTTACAGGAACCAGTGACGACAGGGTAAGTTATTCAGTTTGTCATTCTGTTCGCGACAGCACACTTCTAGAGTCAAGTAGGTTGGTGGGACAGTTTCCCTCTGGGCTTCTCGCTGTGTCACACTTGCTGGGAATGTTTTAATGCCATTGGTGCGATGTGAGGAGGAGCACTCAGTGAGAAGAGGAAAAGGATCAGAGATGAGCTGCTGATGATCAGCCCGTGTTCGGGGTGAGCGATACAGCTAAAAACTGTATCACGATATAAGTACTTCATATCGGTCGATATTGATAATTATTGAATTTTTTTTACCTATTTAAAATAAGGACTAGTAGAAAAATATGCTACATTTAAACATTTTATTTCAACATTATTTAAACATTAATTTATTTCAAATTTAACCTTCCTCAGAAATGGCAACACAGCCACGAAAAACAATCAAATAAAAATATCCTTATCCTTATATATATTAGTGCTGGGCAGTCCTGCACCATTTGCAGACAACATCGGTCTGAGTTCATATTCCACTTTTCAGCAGGCGTCTCACATCAGGCCGGTTCAAGAAAGTTACACAAACAAGAGAGCGTGCACGAGATAACGAGGTGGCGCAACCAAGTTTGATACTGCTCCATGATTGGCTATTAGCGTGTCACTCCATACGTTGCTAGGCACCAGAGGACCGACCAACCGATCTTGCTTCACAAGCAGTTGCATTTGAAGCGGAATCTTTGCTCTGGTTTAGTCCAAAAAAAAATATATCGAACGTTCTATCGAGCACATTTTCTATTGATATTGATTACGTGTCTATCGAGATACATAACATTATCGTTTTATCGCCCAGCCGTGGTCTGTGCATCATTTTATTAATAAATACAGATTAGGTCTCTTTGTATCATAAGTTTAATGCTGGTGTTGGATTGAACAGCAGTTGCACGGAGCAAGAGTATCTGATGTGTTTAAGTGCACATGCACGTTACAATGTGCTGCCTTTGGTGTTGTTGGCAAAACTAAAATGTGTGGTTTTTTTTTCTGCTTCACAAAAACTGACCTGAATGAAAATAAAAACAAGTGTCAGACTAAAGTGAATCAGTGTGATGCAAACTTCTGCATTTCCAGCTGTGTTGTGTCGGTGTGAGACGGCAGGACATGAAGCTGCTCCTGTGAAGTTCTTTGATTTTTGCTGACATTTGGGAGATCTTCATTGATTCTGAACTTCTAATTTAAGCACTTCTCTTAAAGGAAAACTAGAAAAGGTTTGAAATGAGAGCTGTTTTCAGGAGGCCGCGTAGACCCGTGATTGCAGCTTTTATTGCAGAAGAAAGTGTCTTGTTTTGACCAACAGTTGCTCCTGATGTTCTTTCAGGCGAAGATGAAGTCACTGTTGGAGGACTGGAGGAATCTGTTGAGCCACCAGAAACAGGTTGGCAGCACACACCTTTCATTCTTGTAGCTGGAGTGCCAGTCGAGTGCTGTTCTGACGAGACTTTGTGCCACATCTCAGGTCTACACGCAGCTCGCCGAGGATGACAAGATCCGCTACAAGAACGAGATGAAGTCATGGGAAGAGCACATGGTGGAGATCGGGCGAGAAGACCTGATCCGAGAGGACACCCTGTCCGTCAAAAAGAAAGCTGCCAAGAAGGAAGCAAAGGCTGAAAGTAAGAAGAAGGCCTCTGCCAAAGGAACGGCAAAAACCGCCAAGAAGGCGACAAAGAGCCGATCAGCAAAAACCGTCAGCCGGGCGTCCAAGAAGAAATGAGTGTATCTATGACGACTGTGACACGACAGGACTTGGCTCGGCCGCGTTTGTTCCCTCACTTGAAAGTCACAAAGTTCCCAGTTGTCATGAATGCTCTTTAGGTTCAACAGCACAAAGCTTTCACAACATTCACACAGATCAGGATCGTTGGTGGCTCTGTGCCGTGGAAATGACTCCAAATAAACCCAGATGGCAAGATTTTTAAAAGGTACTGTTCGAGTTTGAGGTGATGTCTTCAGACTGTTCCCGGCTTAGGTGGAGTAATAACTAACAAAGCGCGACTGCAGAAGTTTGACTGAGGCTTTAAATGTGTGAAAGGTAAATGAACTCAGATTGGCTTTGGAGCTTTGACGCCACAGAATATTTGAGGGGAGCAGAAAGGTTCCTGTTGCCTTCCCAGAATACCTGCAATTTTTAGTGTTAATGTTGGCAGCAAGTCCAGTTATTCTGGATTTTTTTATTTTTAACAAATCCACAGTGTGTTGGTCTCCTGAGACAAACGGTCACTTTTTTGTGGTATGTTGACATCATCCTGTTGGTTCTCATCGGCGTTTAAAAGGCAGTTTTCTGAGTTTCTCTTTCGATTGCACTTGAATCACACAAAAAAAAAGAAGCCTGACTGAATTCTAGTATTATTTCTGCCGCAAGTGTAACATAAGCTTCAGTAGCAACCTCAGAATGTGAAGTCCTGCTGTCCATCATGACGAGAACCATCATCAGCCGACAGACCCCGAGTTTCCAGTCCCCCAACATAACAGTCGCCCTTTGGTCTGTTTGATAATTATGAAGAGCATACCTTTCCTATTGATAGTTGCTTTAACTTGTAGACTGTACCGTACTTATCCTGCTTTACCTTTCCTTTGTCTGCTGTATTTTCTGAATAAATATTCATACAGAATTTTCTTCTCAATGACTTTTTGATTTTTAAAAATTCCACAGGTGCCACAAGGCTTCAACAGGATGCTGTTCCTGAGGAGGTTCTGCAGTGTGGGAGCATGGTTCTCAGCAGAACAAGGCATTGTAGCAGGGTCAGTGTTACTGGTCTGTCAGCTTTGTAGTTTTCCTCAGTTTTAGTACATTTCATGAAACATTTTTGAAGGTTTCAGCTCGTTTTCATTCATGCAGCAAGACTACATCAGCGTAACATGTTGGTGGCAGTAAGACGAGTGCAAACTAGGGTGGTTACAATGTTTTGTCTTCATCTACCCTGAAAGCCTCTGCCTGTTGGCGCTGTAGCATAACCACACTGTTATGTACAGTTTTACATTGTGCTTCCTAACAAAACTGAATCCAGTAAACTACAGTTACACTAACCTGTAAAATGAACCCTGCACGGCCGAAAATGTGCAACACTGCGCTATAAAATAAAAGTGCTACTAATTGTTTCTTTAAGAACGACGAATCTCATTCAAATAAGATAAAAACAACCAGGTGCCACTTTTACTGCTACGTAACGCAGATGCATCCCAGTTCTTCATGTTCCATATTACAGTTTGACGTCTTCTGCAGGAGCTTCATTCCAGAGACGAAAACAACATTTTGTTTTTTAAAAAATATTTATTTCAAAGATTTCAGAAAACTATAAACATGTGTCACCTTGATGGTGACTTTCACAGCTGCCCTAAAACCATCAGCAGTGTAACAGTCATTCTCAGCACTTTTACTCTGATGGGGTCAGTCTCTCTTCCTGCAGAGGCTCACGCTTGCTGGCTGTGCAGGGAGCCATCAGGGGCCCCGTGGCTGCTGAGGTGCAGCCGCAGGGAGCCATCAGGGGCCCCGTGGCTGCTGAGGTGCAGCCGCAGGGAGCCATCAGGGGCCCCGTGGCTGCTGAGGTGCAGCCTGGCTCAGTAAAGCCTGGAAGTCTGGAGATAAGACCAGTTTATGGTGGACGTTTCCCAGCACCGTCATGTCTCCAGTGCGCCCGTCACACAGACGCACAGACACCAGTTGCTGCAGAAAAAGGGAATAAACGGCGTCATAAGATATTCACATGTGGACTCTGTTCCTCAGTTTGCTGCTGATAACGGCTCCTGACATTGATTTCACAGTCTTCTGAAACGTCCTGTGACACTCGGCAGATTACGGTCAGAACTTGGGTGGAAACTGCTGCTGATGAATCTGATTTACTGCAAGTTACTGGTGGTTCCACGGGGTTCCGAGCCAGGTCCTAAACTAAAGGAAAGTGAACGTTCTAAAGAAAGTTTTAATGAAGAAACAAAGAGTAAAATATGTGCTAACAGGCAGATAAATATCAGTGATGCTGAAATGCATGAATGTGCCTCCTGGGCTGTGCCTGATATTCTCCCTAATCCTGCCCATCCTCGGCACTCCCAGTGAAGATCTCACCTCCTGTCTTCTTGTCAGTGCCAGCAGCTCCAAACCAGCCAAACATCATAGCAGGTCTCACTACTGCAAAGGCTCTGCACACAACCCTTGTTCTTGTAAATCAGTACCACTACACTCCATTATTCAAGCATCCTCACCTGACTCGTACTACTTTACAGCCGAGTGCAAATATGATACAACGACACACGCGTTACCTGCAGGAAGGAGAATGCTGCTCCCTCGGAGACGTCCATAATGATGTCACCCAGCTTCAACTCCACCTTTCCTGACCTCCTGATTTGCAGTTTACCTAAAAAGCCTTCAGGGAACTGTGAGAGTGTGGGACAGCCATCTTTCACAGAAGTCTGCACGCGCACACACACACACACACACACACACTGTAAAGTCACCTTAGGAATCACTATTAAATGTGATAGATGGCATTGAAATAAAGAATCTGTCCTGTGAACTCACCTGTGCGTGGAGATGCGAGCTCCTCTTTTCTTCGGGCTTTTCTTCCCTCTTTGCACGTGTCTCCGCGGCAGGCCCAGGAGCTGGGTTCGCCTTCGGTCCAGATGCTCTGCACGGCATGCAGTCAGGCAGCTGCATGAAGAAGAGCTCCTCTGTGCCGGACAGGCTGAGATCCCGCAGCAGTTCCACCAGTGACGGCTGCTCTGGTTTGGGCAGCTCGGTCCTGCTGCTCCCTGCTCTGTCGTGAGGTCTGAACAGAGACGGCTTCTCTGGACCTGCCAATATGGAAAAACAAGAATGACTAATCACAGACAGACATGCTGCATTTAATCTCCTTCTCTCAAAATGTAAATGAACCCAGCACTTTAATCACTCTTTACTTGTTCTGACATTTGTCATAGAACATTTAACTACCTGAAAACCCTCTTTTGTCTGATCATTTTTAATAACATTTACATTTACAATAATGGATTTCACAGCCGTGGGGAATAAATGTAATTACAGTACAAGTCTTTGTGAAAGCGCTGTAACTAAATGTATAATTCCTCCATTATGATCGTATTCAGCACAGTGCAGAGCAGCTACCACAGCTCTGCTCTCACAGAGGTCGACTGTCTTGTCGCTGGTTTTACATCCTCACTGCTACGACTCTGCATACTGTGGCTCCTCTGAAAAGGAAACCAAGTGCTTCACTCCTTGGAACAACTCACAGATGCGCAGCTTAAAGGAAACAGCTGTAAGCTGGAGAGGAAACGGTGTCTTTAATTTAGAAGAAGCAGTTTGCTGCCATATAAAATAAAAGCCCTCCGTAAAGCTAATACATGTTACTATTCATCACTGATTGAAGAAAATAAGAACAAGCCCAGGTTTCCTTTCAGCTCTGTAGCCTCTGGTGAGCTGAGTAACCATGAATTTCTTCACAGATAAATGTTAACCATGTATTCATAGCCATCCCACAGACACATGATTATATACAGCTCTCTCAACACTACTCATAAGCATTCAGGCTCTTTCTGTCCCAGCAGTGGTTTTCTCACATGTGCTGGAAGTCCGAGTGCGGCTCCTGGTGAAGCCGCCGGACTGGCACAGAGGCAGCTGGATGGGCTTCAGCTTTGCATCATTCCTCAGGCCCGGATCATCTATGAACTGCAGATACACACACATCACATTACTTTCCGACTAATCCTCATTTTATTAACAGTAGAATGTTGTAATTATGAATGAAAAAACTGCAGCCGCTGTATTCAAGCATAAACGTTTTCTTTCACGTGAATGAAGAGACTAGTGTTTACATGTGTCACAGGTGGAGAGTGCCCTCTGGTGGACAAACTGTGCAACATCAACACACAACATGCTTCTCCCAGGTGTTCATTACTTTTCCATTTTCATTGATCAACAATATATAAAATGCTGAAATCAATGCAAATATTTTGGCTCTGTCTATATATCAGTGGAGGCACTTTTTGTCTTAGATTACAAAAATAAGATTGTTGAATACATGAACATGATGAGTGGGCTCAGACCGTGTGTCAGTCTACAGCAGAAATAAAGCCAATGGTCTCGTTCTCGACTGCCTTTTTAATCAACCTTTAAAGTTCACAGGGATGAAACAGGAAACATTTACATTATCTCTCTGTAGTTTACTGAGTATCTCGTCTTCATCTTCCTCCTCTGACTCTTTCCTCTCTTTCTTCAGCAGTTTGCAGACGGGAGAGGCGGCAGAGTCCTGCAGGTCTGTAGCACCATGCCAGCCTGCAGCCAGGCAGATTGATTCAGAGGGATAAAGAGGAAATGCACATGCAATGGAGTACGGTACTGAACAGAAGAGGGCTGCGCACCTGTTTTGCGCACACTGTCAGCAGGACCCTGCTCGAAGATGGAGTGGGACTGGATGGTCTGAGGCCGCTCTTTCCTCCTCCCTCTGTTCTCTCGCCGCCTCTCATTCCTGTCTCGCCTCTCTTTTTTTGGAGCCGCGAGGACCTCTTCCTTTAACCTTGTGGGCATTGTGAAGTTCATGATCATGAAACGCCACAGCGTGACGGCTAAAGGGATCGTGAATGCATCATGAATGAAAAGTGTAATACTGCAATCACTCACTCATCTTTACTCTTCCTCACAGCGTGGACGTTAGGCTCAAAGGTTTTCTGATACAAACACATCAAACACAGAGAAGATAAAATACAGTTAAACCAATTACGTCTTTATTGTGATTCCAACCAAACAAGTTTCAGGTATAAGTGCTTTGGTAGCTGCCTCAATAAACCTTATTTCTGGGACGGCTGTGAAAACAAGAATGTGTTGCTCTCGCTTAAACACCACAGGCTTTAAATTAGTCTTAAGTCCTGCTTGTTTCCTGTTGCTCTGAATCAAGTCTGACCTGGTCGTTACCTGTCAGCTGGCTGTTGTCTCTACTTAGACTGTATTTATTCAAGTGGTTTTATTTATTTATTCTTTTTACTGTTATTTTACTGTCATGTTGATGAGTTTCATTTTTTTGTATTTATGCTGCTGTATAATTGTTAATTTGGAAACTCCTGCTGTTTCTAATTGGTCCGCTAAAATAAAAGCATCTGGGTTGACCAGCTGGTATTAGTCTTTGGAATCTGTAGAAATAACATCTTTATAACCTCATCTATTTCTCTGTACTGCACTATTATTGCACTGTAACAGCAGTGAGACCGTATGAATGCTCAGCTGTGGGCAGGACTCGGACTTTGGTTTGCAACAGGCTGCAGTGCTGCGAACCACTTAACTCAAAACAATCGTTACCATTGTGTTGAAGTGGGTGCTTCGCTGGGATTAACAGTATGGTCACTAATTACCTTCGTCTTTTTGAAGCCTCCCCCCAGGGTCAGGTCCCTGGTCCTGAGGGACGCCAGTCTTCCGGGCGGAGGAGGGGAGGTCAGAGTCCTGACCCGGCCTGCGAGCCCTCTGCCCAGGCCGGAGAAGCCGGGAACACTTGCTGCATCCCCCGAGTCGCTCATTTTCTACCACCTGTCGTATGTGCTTTCAGTATTTGATCTTTTCACTGCTTGTCCTTTTTCCCATAACACAACTCTGTTTACAACTGGCGGCTTTTATTTTGGAACTCCGGGGGCTAACCGCCGCTTCTGTGAGCGGGCTCGCGGGGCCTTATCGCGCAGATCAGAGACTCTTCACGCTTCTCTCCGCGGCAGGAACGACACTGCAACACATGCTAGGCTGAGCACAGGTCCTCAGCCACGGCACAACAGGAGCCCATCACCCTCCATTTTGTTCCCGCTCACCACATTAAACCAGACTGCGACAGAAGCTAAACTGCACTCACTGCAGACGAAGCCCGGGGTCCGCGGGGGCTACTCGGTCTCGGTGCATAAACAGTTTCCTTCCTGAACGCAGCATAAAAATGACACTTTGCTTTGACGCATCTTCTCGGTCGTAACACGGAGCGGTTGTAGAAAAAAAAAACGGTCCCAAAAAAGCAGAACAACTTGAAGCTTTAAACCGCTGAATTTATTCAGTTTCCATCTCCCGCCCGCTGTTTTTGGTCCGTTTAAATGGCTCTAATTTCCTTCCGCAGTCGGATCCTTTTGTTCCGAGCGGCACTACACCACAAGATGGCGCTGTTTGTGTAGCCATGGTGTGACGCATGTCCGTTAGCGGGCCATGTAATTTGGTGGGACCAACAAGGAATACTTTAGTTATATTTATAAAAATATATTTATGTTTATACAGTACTGTGCAAACGTGATGAGCCATCACTCATTTCTTTATATTTTGCTTGTGGAGCTGTAACTGTCATCATGAGCAGTGGTTCTTAAGGCTTTATTTGGCACCTGACCAAAAGGAAGAACCAGTGTTGTTTTAAATAATATCTTTATGCACTTCGTTTCTAGCAGTATGTTGCAAAAATGCATCTGTTCTCACTTCTTTAGTTCAAAATGCCAACAATAACACAGTTTGACAGGCATTAAACAGTATTTTTGCACCAACAAGGCGATTCCCAAACAGCTGATAGCTAAAACTTGGCATATCTTGGCATGGTGCTTCTGGCCCTTCAGCTGATCCATCTGTTGTTCACTGAAGCTTCATCAGAAATGTTCTCAGTGGAAAGGTGGCTGCCATGAGGCCATTCATAAAGAATTCAGTTCAGTTGTATTTATACAGCACAAACTCACAACAATGCTTTAAAAAGGCTGAGGCGTGCCAAATAACACAAGAACTGGGCTAAAAATCAGTGGCAGATTTCTGGTTCAAATCATTGTTAGCATGAGCAGAGAGGGCCACCAGTGAGCGCCTACAACTATCTGTAAAATGTGATGGAGTCTGCTTTGGGACTGCAGACCGCCTGTGGTGTTGGAGATGCCAAAATTGATGGAATTATGAATGCAGAAAGGGCTGCCAGTTTGGGTGCTTGAATCCACTCTGGAAAGATTCCCAGTAATGTTAATTTACTGTTGTTGGTTTTCTGCAGGTACTTGGATAATAACAGGTCATAGTGTGCATATCTTCAGTATTTGGTTCAGTTTTTTGTGTTTTCTGAGAAAGCTGAAAAAATGGACTCGGGCCATTATTTCAGGATGATGACAGTTGCTTGTTTTCACTTGAGAGCTGCTTCCTGATGCCTTTAGATTTGAATGCAGACCAACTTTGATTGCTTAAATGATGGTAGCTTTTATACACTATAAAACGTGTAGGAGGGCCTGGCTTTGATTCCACCTTGGGCCTGGCCTCGCTCTGTTTGCATGTTCTCCCCATGTCTGCGTGGGTTTCCTCCCACATTCCAAAGACATGCACTTACTGGGGTTATGTTAACACTGACTTGTGTTGTCTGGA